>CAIGQQ010029010.1:482-19629 GCA_903798035.1 Danio albolineatus | reverse complement strand
ATATATATATATATATATATATATATATATATATGAAATAATATGAATATGAAATAATGAATAATATGAAATATATAATATGAAAATAAGAAATAAGTATTACTAGTATAGAACTAGTATTAGTTCACAAGTTCACTCATGTAAAACCAAATATGTTCTTTCCTGTTCCCCTTTTAATCTTCTAGTCCTCTGTCTGTCCATTCTACTGACATGTTATGACTGTATTGTTTTTAAAGGTGCTCTTGGCCAGCTGTTTCGTGCCTGTCTATGCTGGAGTGAAGCCAGTGGAGTTCCAAGGGCAGGTAATGGAGTCTCTCGTGGCCCAGCACTGTCTGCGGCTCTGCTGAGAGCTGCTGTTTAGTTTTGGGCTCTTTAGATTTATTTAGATGAATGAGCAAACCAGCTTTCTGCTTCAGCTTGTGCCCTCCGCAGACAGAGGTCTGATAAAACTATTAGCATCCAAATGAAGTGGTATTTTCTGCCAAAGCAATTGTAAAGTTGCAATCCGCTTGTTATGTAACACATCACAGATTCTGGGTGCAAATGCTCTATCAGATACAAACAATAAATAATGACTAAACAGTGGTAAAATGGCTATTGAAATTTCTGAATTCAAACGAGTTGAGACTTCAGTATTCCAAATATCATAACTAGTGGATAGTGAAAAACAACACTTTAGTCATCACATGCGAAAACCTAGTTGTTCTGTTATATTAACATGATTAAGACTTAACACTCCAGTCAGAAATTTATATTCCTGGAGTGGCTCTTAGGGATTGTACAATATATTGATGTTTTTTTATGGTCTCTATTGAACATGTCAATTTAAAGAACACTTTAAAATGTGTTCAATAGCTTCAGCCGTCTGTTGTTGTTTGAAATGTAGCATATCAGCATATTCCTTATTTTGGCATTCTTATTCAGTTTTGATTTTATAATTTGTGTACAGCACAATGGTCCATGGCTGTCGTTGCATTGTGCTGTATGAATAAAGTATTAGAATGGTTTCAGAAGGATCATGTGACACTTTTTGTTAACAATGTCCTTATTTTTAGAAATGGATAGATGGGGGTTTAACAGACAGCCTTCCTGTTCTTCCTGTGGGACGCACAATCACAGTGTCACCTTTTAGTGGCCTACAGGATATTTGCCCAGAGCACAAGGGCAAGAGTCAGATTCACCTCAGACTAGCCAACATGATTGTTGTGGTAAGTTTAAAGCATGTTAAGAATAACTCATTACTTTTAATTCATTGTTGTAAAGTGCTATTTAAAATTTTGCTTTCACTCTTTTTACTTTACTTTTGTGGATAAGGAATCGGTGTTGTGCACACTCCCCGGAAGACATCCATCAGCCTATATTTAATTTCATTGGTTAAGCGCAAAGATTAGTTTCAAAACTATTTCTAAATTCAGTTCTAATTTCCAGCACACAAATTAATGAACAATAATAACGAAGTGCGGTCAAAAATTATAAAATTAAGAGTTATATCCAAACACACGTCCTATGCCCTATATAGTCAAAAACCCGACAGATGGACAAATCAAAGCTTGTTTTTATCAAAACAAATATAAATATGCATGTAATAAATACTACTACTACTAATAATAATAACATGATACAAAAGAAAATTGTCATGAATAAATTAAAAAAAGAGCCCCCCTAGGTGAAGAAGGCAAGGTGGTAGTGGTTTTTATATTTATGTAGAAAATAATAATTTTAGTAGCATTTTAATCCTTAAGTTCTTTTTCATTTGTAAAGATATTTGTGTATTGCTGTACATTCTGTGTGTATTAAGCAATGTGTATGTGTTTATGGCGCACAACTAACGTGCTCTGCACTGGACTTTAGACCAGCTTTCAGCAGGTGAATTTGCGCAGTGTATTTTAGTTCCTCAAAATTGCAACACGCCAACAATGCACCTAAACACACCTCCTTTCTAGACCAGCACACCCATGAGTCCACAAAGCGGTGCAAATGGATTTGCTATTGAAACAACATGACACAAAACAAAACAATTAGGGTTGCATTGGTCTGAAAATGGCAACTAACTGCACCAAACAGGTCTGGCGCCTTATTGCGCCGGGTGTATGATAGGGCTCATTGTTTGCATTAATTGTTATGTGACTAAAATGTAATTGTTTCCTTTTGTAATAAGACATTACAAAATTCATATGAAGAATGTTAGTATAGATAAACATATTTAACAGCCACCGCATTAACCATTATTCTTTCTCAACGGATATATAGATATGCTATCCAAGCAATAATCACAGAGAAATCTTAATGGAAAAATCTTCATGGTTCTGTGGGTCTCATCTATCAGCACTGATCTTTCGAACTACTAAGAGATATTGGCTGCTGTCTGGGCTTTTCATGTCTTTTTACACCTCGCTATCTTCATGTGTTCAATACTTTTTCCCTGTCATTTCATTTTATTACACATACCTTAATTTCTAAACGAACCAGTTTTCTTTGTATATACTGTATGGATTACTTTGGTTGTTACAGACATTAACAGCATCCTAAGAAATACTGTATGTTTTCTGAGAGAAATGGTGTTCAATTCTTTTTTTTTTTTTTTTAAAGCATTATATGGAGAGCAGTCAGTCGATAAAACACAGTAAAAAAGCATTCCTTTATTAGTTACTTGAAATAAGTAAACTGATTACATAACTCAAGTTTTTTTTTTCTTTGTAATGCATTACCCTATACACTGACCATAAACTGACAAGTTTTAACAACTGTTTTCCACCCTCAGTTCTCAAAGGAAAACATCATAAGGCTGAACGAAGCACTGTTTCCTCCTCCATTACCCAGACTCAAGGCACTGGAGCAAGAGGGATACCAAGATGCTCTTCAGTTTTTAAAGAAAGAAAAATGGATGCAATAACTGATCTACACATTTGTAGCACTTTCAGCACCTCGACTGTCAGAAATGTGGCATATTGACACCATTTAGAGACAATTTTCCTCAGCAGTTCCTTTGGGGTGTGCGGTATTTTTCAGTGTAATAACCATACTTGGACTTGGGCTTTTTCGTTTTAAGAATAAAAACAGGCGCCATACAGTACATTATGTATTTCAGGAGGCTGAATGATCAGTCATTTTCAGGTACTTTAAAATAACTCTAAAATGCTCTCCATCAAGAACCAAAACTGCACTCAGAACACCATGTCCTTTAAGAATGATTTAATGAAGTGTTTACATATTTCTGAAACCCCTTCTGTTGGAATTTGTCCATAATTCCCTTTAAGCCGTAATCAATCCCAAGACCAACAAGGCACCCTTTTGCCGCACATATCAATGCAGGGTTTCTGTGGGTCCTTGAGGACAAGCATGGAGAATGAGCCTTTGAAGTAAAGCACAGGAGAAGCTGTTTGAACTTCACCAGTCTCTTCACCTCTCAGAACATCCGCTTTACTCACACTTGATTCCCCGAGAGCGTTCTGATCATTTTTCTGCCTGTGAGAATAACGTCTCCCTGGGGAAGGTTTGAGGATTAGCAAAGGCTTGTGGGTATTTGTGATCTTGCGGTGTAGAGAGAAACAGTGAACTGACACACACAGCAGAAGCTCATACTAGCTGGCGTATTATGGAATAATGGTCGATTTTAGCAATCAAGTAGCAATTTTATTGACTTTTATTGATCTAGAGCAGTTCGAGTTGTCAATGGATAAAATGATGATAAGAACTGCTTATGTGAAAGTACATCAGTTGTAATTGGTCTTCATTAAAAGCAAGAGGAATGTTATAAGCTGAGCACCATTAACTTGATAAAGATGGATTTTTCAGCGTTTAACTCAGCGGCAGCACAGGACATTTACATCAGTCTTTAAATGTATGACACACACGTTCGCATGTGCTCAGTTGATCTATGAACCGTAGGAAAATTATATGGTCATCACTGCATCAGTTTTCTCATATGTCATGTGTGGTTTTCTCATATGTCATTTTTTTCTTCATAAAATGTTAAAGTGTAATAATTTTTCAAATATTTAGACATTTAAGGATGTACTTATTTATTTTGGATTGGCTACAAAACAAACCACTGCCTTGACCAACTTGACCAAGTAACCTAATTTTAATTAATATAATATTCCGACTCGTGAACCTTTGAAGTGCACTTTAAAATGAATATTAGTAACTTGCAAAATAACTTGGCACCACATTTAAGACAAAATTAATTAGTTATTAGAAAATAGTTATTAAAAAAGTGTTGGGGAAAAAAACTGGTTGAAAATCACCTATTCATTTTGTCAAACATGAACTTTGACTAACAAATGGTTTTAATAAACAGGAGGTGTTTAATGGTTGATTTGCAGTGCAATTCAAATAAACAAAACGTACAAAAAACTTTTTAATCCTTATATGTATACATAAATCGTATTGGTAATTTTCTGTTGGAACATTATACATTATGGCATATTTAATTGAATTTTTAACAGTCTATAGTCTTTAAAAGTCTATAGTTGAATATATGTCCTCCATGCTGAATTGAGCGAGTGTTGTTTAAATGAATGTATTCTTCAACTCAATGTAAATGAAGGTTAAGTGATACTGAATTGCACTGCACTTTGTCCAAGTGTAAGTGTGTGAATTCATTTGTGCAATCAAGCTCCGACGAGACATGTCTGAATGGCTGCTTTAATAATGTAATTAGAATGTCTTCCCACATACTTGTTATACATTGAATCTGACACCACACAGAAACCCTCTAAGGTGAAACCTCTGTCTGGGATTTGCATTATTTATCATCTGTATTCAGTTGCATTGTTAAGCTATGTGTTTTAGTACATTATTGGAGAGAACTGGTAACATCAGTATATTAATATTATTAAAACAGCTGACCTTTTTTGACAGTCCAACATTTGCTAACATTGAAGATGCAACAGGAATGCTAAAAAAAAGAAAAAAAAATATTGAAGAAATGTGAATTGAAGAATTATGAAAATATTGTTAGTACAGATTAACTTGTTAGAAAAGATATTGATTTAAATGTATACCACTGAAACAGTAGTGTAACCCAGGTTTTTTTTATTTTATTTTTTATTTATATATATATTTTTTTTAAGAAAATTCAAAGACTGGTGTCTGGGCCACAAATCCAAGTACAATTAAAAAATATATGGAAATGAGTTTGTGAAATTGTGGGGTATGAAATAAATTTGCTGGTATGAATTAAAAACCAAAGGTGGTTTTCAAAATCTGACTGCACATATTGGAACTGTGGTTTAACAAACTGTACCAAATTTCCAATTATGGATTTCCAATTTTTGACACTTGATAATCTTATGTTATGCATTGCAAAAACATAGCCACATGTTATTTGTTTGTTTTCCGTACATGTGACTTCCAGTGTTTCATACTAGAACATAAAAGAATGGAAATAAAACATTCATTTAACATTAAACATGGGTATGTTACTGCCGGGGCGCCACGGTGGCGTAGTGAGTAGCACGTTCGCCTCACAGCAAGAAGGTCGCTGGTTCGAGCCCCGGCTGGGTCAGTTGGCATTTCTGTGTGGAGTTTGCATGTTCTCCCCGTGGTTGGGTGCTCCGGTTTCCCCCACAAGTCCAAAGACATGTGGTATAGGTGAATTGGGTAGGCTAAATTGTCCGTAGTGTGAGTGTGAATGTGTGTGTATGGATGTTTCCCAGAGATGGGTTGTGGCTGGAAGGGCATCCGCTGCGTAAAAAATATGCTGGATAAGTTGGCGATTGATTCTGCTGTGGCGACCCCGGATTAATAAAGGGACTAAGCCGACAAGAAAATGAATGAATGTTACTGCCGTGTCGACCCATTTGGTCGAAATTATAACCCTCATTTATATCTGTTCTAAATAATTAGGAATGTAAACCTCACTTTCCATGAGGGTAAAAAAAATAAACAATGTGTTGCTCATGAACTGGAAATTGAGACCTATTTTGAGAACTATGTTTCCGTTTTCTAGTATGGGTAACTGCAGTCTGGAGCAAAAGGCGTGGCAAAAGGTAGGGGCGTGGTAAAAGGTTTTTCATTGGTCACATTTTTTTTTCCGATAGGGGCGTGGCAAAAGGTTTTTCATTGGTCAAAGGTTTCCTTTCCGGTTAAATGCGTTGGCCAATCAGCAAATCATCAAACGCTTGATCAATGGCGGCAGTAAGACGTAATGTTGACAGCTGTAAACAGATGTGTATTAAGATTTGTATAAAGATTGTTTTTCGATTAAATCTATGGTTGGTAGTTTGTTTAGGTGTCCCTTTTGTGCCAATATTTTGAGACCTCTACACATAATACACACTATGGGTAAGTACCCATTATTTTGCGATATGCATAATATCATTTGTTTGGGTTATATGTGATGACTTGAACAGCGATCCCACATAGAAATCTGAGTATGCCAATATGTACGTGCAAATTAGCCTACATACTGTATATGACACATTCATATTTGAATTTTACATCTAAAATGTAATTTATGCAACATGCATTTCGAAATATAGAAAATATGTTCACTTAGAGAAAAAAAAATCCACTAAATTTTTATTTTAAAATATAGGCTTGGAAAATGTATGTACATTTTTGTAATTCCAATGGTTGAAAACATAAGTGGGCATTTTTTGCAACATTTCACAATATATTTCACATACTGTATATAACACACTTTATGCAAGTAAAATCCAAATGTTAATTTGTATGTCATATGTAATTAGCATATTTTTCATCTATGCATATAGAATGTTGCTTTTTTTTTTTTTACATTTGAAACTTCTTATTTCAAACATGCTATACTGTAAATGATTTCAATTCATGCTTTATTATCTGTTGATGATGATTCTTGCAGATTTATAATTTATATTATGTATTTGTTTACATGTCTGATTTACATTTTTCTAACATTACCCAGGATATTCCAATGCAGTGTTTCTCCAATAACTGGAGTCTTTGTGCTCATGGTAAGTTTGACTATTTACATGGACAACAGTATTAGTAATTTTAACACTAAACAACATCTTTGACTTTCAGCATGCCTTGTACATCGCTCCTAAGGTTAAGTTTGACTATTCTGAGGTGAGTCTTTGTTCAACACTGTTAGCCACTATAAAAGAAGATTTTTTTTAACATTGTAGTAATTGTCTTTTTATTTAAAACAGGCATGCATAAGGAGATGGCGGTGTGGACTTCTGCTTGAAGGCTCAGGGTAGAGTATAGAGCTTATTTTAGGCATCTGCACTCTCAGTTGGATACAAATATAGTAAGATAATATACATGCGTATGTATGTTTGTACACACACACACACACACACACACACACACATCGGCCACTTTGTTAGGTACACCTTACTATATAGGTGTCAAAGTCAATTCTTGGAGAGCTGCAGCTCTACACATTTTTGCTCTAAACCTGATCAAACACAGCTGATCCAAATAATCGAGGTGTTCAAAAGAATCTTGATCACCTCGATTATTTGGATCAGCTGTGTTTGATCAGGGTTGGAGCAAAACTGTGTAGAGCTGCGGCCCTCCAAGAATTGACTTTGACACCTAGGCCTTACTACTACTGGGTTAGACCTCCTTTTGCCTTCAGAACTGCCTTAATTCTGGCATATAATCAACAAGGTACTGGAAATATTCCTCAGAGATTTTGCTCCATATTGACCTGATAGCATCACGCAGTTGCTGCAGATTTGCAGGCTACACGTCCATGATGCCAATCTCCCGTTCCACCACATCCCAAAGATGCTTTATTGGATTGAGGTCTGGATATATATATATATATTCAATAGAAATGCTAGCAGTAAGCATTTTGTTTACCTATCCTTTTTCAAATATCTACATGTCACTATGTAAGCATGCTTGTTGACTATTATTTATATACATTTACTGGGTTTTTTGTCTCTGTAACTGTATGTGAGCATTTTAATATTTAAAAGGTCTCAAAAACAGATTTTCAATTTACAACTACCATTGTAGCAATGATCACATTTTAAACTCAATTTAGCCACTAGATGGCACCACAAGACCACTTATTGTGGATTGCTGCACTTGTAGGCTTGTTTTTCACTCTTACGGTTTAAAGTCACTGAAATTGCAGTGAAGATTTAAAATTTCTGAATTGCATCTTGACATGATACAATGTCAATACATTTAAAATAAAATTTAGTCCAAGCCTACAACTTAATGGGTGCGTTTTGTGTCATCCTTAAATGGTGAGACCTAAATAGCTTGTTTGTAATTATCGAGAGAAAAATAAATAAAAAATATGTATATATATATATGTATATATATATATATATATATATATATATATATATATTTTTTTTTTTTTTTTTTTTTTTTCTCTCGATAATTACAAACAAGCTGATTAGCAGGGTTTAAGCATTTAAGAACCTTTATGACACTTATGCTATTTAGGTCTCACCATTTAAGGATGACACAAAACGCACCCATTAAGTTGTAGGCTTGGACTAAATTTTATTTTAAATGTATTGACATTGTATCATGTCAAGATGCAATTCAGAAATTTTAAATCTTCACTGCAATTTCAGTGACTTTAAACCGTAAGAGTGAAAAACAAGCCTAAGTTATATAAAAATAAGTTATTTATTTTTATATATATATATATATATATATATATATATATATATATATAGATAGATAGATAGATAGATAGATAGATAGATAGATAGATAGATAGATAGATAGATGCATGTATGTGTATATACATAAACATTTCATTTGATATTTACAAAATTTGCATCATATGCATCATACACTTGATCTTTTTTTCCATCTTCAGCCATGGATCCAAGAGAAGGTCTTTGTGATGTATGTTTAAATTATATTATTTTTAAATTTATTTTATAGCTTTTTTTTTTATTTTATTTTTTACATTTGTCATTTATTATTGTGTGTGTGTGTGTGTGTGTGTGTGTGTGTGTGTTTTGTCTTTTAATTCAGGTACCATCAGACCTGTTCAGAAAGGTTCTTTTAGACGTTTATGACGAATGGAGCCTTCCTCACACTATCACTTGGTCAAACTAGAGAGCATTCTATTCATACAAGAGTTTGATGGCTTCTGCTCTATGCACTTATACTACTCGATGAATGGATGTATTTGTGGTGAACTGATGGATTTATGGATTTTTAGTCTGTGGATGGGATGTTTTGTTTAAGATTGTTTTATTTGTTTTTTGATAATTAAATTGAAGTGTTTAATGAACTTGTGTCTGTGTTCTAAATTGATTAATATCACTTAACACAAGGTTACTAATAATTTACAGTCTTTATTATAAATCTGTGATATTGAAACTATTTACCAGACAAAAAAAATTGATTTGTCAAAATATTATTAATTTACATTATTTTAGGCAATAATTTTAGTGACACTGAGAAACAAATATCAGTTTAAAATAGTACTGAGTAAATCACTTCTAAATAGTGCATTCGTAAATAGCCAATAAAAGAACAAAAACATAACAATATTAAAGCATTTGTATTCATTAGAATGCTGATTTACCCATTACTTTAATCACATTTGTTGTGATTACATTTAATTCATTCTTTATTATAAACACAATAGCGTAAAGTAGAATGATCCACCTTTAAGCTAAACCAGCAGCTTATTTAATATGTTAATCTAATTGGCCAAAGCATGTGACCAGAAAGAAAACCTTTGACCAATGAAAAACCTTTTGCCACGCCCCTACCGAAAAAAAATTTGACCAATCAAAAACCTTTAACCACGCCCCTACCTTTTGCCACGCCCATTTCTCCAGACTGCAGTTACCCCTTCCTCTCCGTTTTTGACAACACGCATATAAAACCCTGGGGTGACACGGTGGTGCGGTGGGTAGCGCTGTCACCTCAATGCAAGAAGGTCGCTGGTTCAAGCCTAAGCTGGGTCAGTTGGCATTTCTTTCTGGAGTTTGCATGTTCTCCATGTTCGCGTTTCCCGCACAGTCCAAAGACGTGGTATACAGTAGGTCAGTTGAATTAGCTAAATTTGCCGTAGTGTATGTGTGGGTGTGAATGCAAGGGTGTATGGGTATTTCCCAGAGCTGGGTTGTGGCTGGAAGGGCATAAAACACATGCAGGATAAGTTAGCAGTTAATTTCGCTGTGGCAACCCCTGTTTAACAAAGGGACTAAACTGAAAGGAAAATGAATGTATATAAAACCCTCATGCAGATTCTCATGTGACATCATCAGAGAAAACATCAGAAGGCCTAGTTCTAAAGGGTTGGAAAACAGTTATACATGAACAGTAGACAAACATATACAGACGATTGAATACTTTGAGAAGTGCACATTAGTCCTCATTCCAAACAGAATTGAAACTCTTCCTGAGGGCACTTTGGAGTGCCAACAATCATGGCTGCTACTGTATATTGAAGGGTCATTCCAAACCAATGCGCTCAGAACTAATCACTTCAGAATGAAGTATCAAAATGAAGTATATGTCACTCCTGCAACAAAAGGTGAAGTGCATTCAAAGAAACAGTTTTCATCCTTCAGAAGCTCTCACTCTGGAGGATAAACCATTCAAAGGGATTAAGGGCATATGGATGAATCCTTCACATGAATGGGACCCAATTAACATTTCACTATCTCATAATAGAGAATGTGTGGACAGGGCAAATGTATCGTCGTTCCAATTTCATTAATCTTGACAAATGTATACTATAATAACTTTCCTTTAATGGTTGTAAATTAAGTTTTTAACCAATTGCCAGATTTACTAACGGTCTAATATTTTTGATGGCAACATGTACTGTCTGTATTTCTAAAGTGCACAGCAAAGAATTGAGCTGAAAAGGTGGGAACAGATATTTTTGGCCTGACTTTGTTGAATATGCATTTGTAGGAGTTTCCCAGTCAGATGCTAATATTTAAAGGGCACCTATTTTACCCGTTTTCAAGATTTAAGATAAGTATTTTGTGTCTCCAGAATGTGTCTGCAAGTTTTTAGCTCAAAGAACCAATCAGATTATTTATTATACCTTTTAGAATATTGTAATTTTCTGCTCTGAACACATTGTAGCTGTTTTTGTTGTCTACGTCTTTAATGCTAGTTCTCCCCACCCATCGTTTCCACGTACCTGTCAGAGTGTGTCTCAATCTCCGCCTCGGCTGCATCAGATAAGGAAGCTGATCTCACATAACGTTTGTGAGAATACTACAGTAAGAACTTCCCCGATATTTTTTTAAATGTATTTGTTGTGGAGCTAATTCAAGCCTTTCTGCACACACGTTAATATCCACTGCTGTATAGATATCCGTTATGTTAATGTACAAAATACATGCATTAACATGTGGTGATAATCGCTAATTTATATAACTAAAGAAACATCCACTGTGCTGAGCGGGAGTATTTATTATGGGTATTTGTGGCATTATCTAACTACGTTTTTATAAGATGAACCAAGCATAATGAATATTTGTGTGCTCCTATCCCCTGGTAGATAAAAATGTAGCCTATTGGGCTGTGACTGGTAGTAGATCACATGCACTTTATGCGCATCCACTCTTCTTATTTGCCACTACACTAATTTGTGCTGCACTCATTGTGTTGGTCGATAATGAGATGTTGTGTCTTTGTTCTTGCACATTTGTGCATTGTCTCTAAATAATTTTCCAGACACAAATTAGATATTTTGGAATTGCACTCTCATGCAAATGTGCCTTGTTCAGTTAACCCTGATCCAAACATAGCAGGCCTACCTACATTAGAGAATGCAGTTTTAGACACAGGACATGTTTTTAAATAAATATACGCAGATACGTGAATATTAAATAATCAAGTGTAATGTAAATTCACTGCCACTATTTGGTTTATAAGGAAACATGCAAAATCAAAAGACATGACCTGCCTTCACTGCCTTCAAATCCCAAAAGAGTCATTTTAGGTGCTTGCAGCACAAATGAAACTCACATTCATACAGGTTAATTGCGCTGGCATTCAACAGTCGGCCGCGGGTACAACAAATCTGTAATCAAACAAACTAGCAAAACAGCCCTTAATTGTTAATTTTAAAAATGGAAAAACATTGCTCAAACTCAATTATAGACTGGCTGGTGAAATAAGCAAGGCATTTCATATGTGCAACCCCATTTGTTTCAGTTGAGTAAGAAAGAAAAAAAAAGCATATACATTCATTCATTTTCCTTCAGCTTAGTCCCTTTATTCATCGGGGGTCACCACAGTGGAATGAATCGCCAACTTATCCAGCATATGTTTTACACAGCGGATTCCCTTCCAGCTGTAACTCAGTACTGAGAAACATGCGTGCACTTTCACAGGTACACACATACACAACGGCCAATCTACCTATAGCACATGTCTTTGTGGGGGGAGACCAGAGTACCCTGAGGAAACCAACGCCAACATGGGGAGAACATGCAAACTCCACACGGAAATACCAACTCACCCAGCCGGGACTCTCCCCAAAAAGCATAAATGTTGAGTATTTATTGTATTCTGTTTTTATTTATTTATTTTTAATCTTTTTTTTTTTTTTGTTCAGTAAGTTTTGTTGTTGTTTTTTGTTTATATATTTCTCTATAATTTCTAATTTCTATATTTGGATAGGCTGAAAAACTGGGTTGTACTGTCTGGGATGGTCCTCAAATGATTCAGCTCTTACCTTGAGGGGAGAGGTTACTATGTCAGTATAGGTGACCATAGGTCGAGGTGGACACAATGACTAGGCTCAAGGCTCAATTCTGGCACCTCTCCTGTTCAAACTTTATATGCTCCCTCTGAGCCAAATAATGAGAAAGAACCAAATTTCCTACCACAGCTATGCTGATGACACTCAGATCTACATAGCCTTACTGCCTAATGACTACAGCCCCATTGACACCCTCTGCCAATGCATTGATGAAATTAACAATTGAAAGTGCTAAAACTTTCTTCAGTTAAACCAGGGGTGTCCAAACTTTTTGCAAAGAGGGCCAAATTTGATAAAGTGAAGATGCCCGGGGGCCAATAGTTCCTTCTGACATTTTTTTCACCACAAAAGTTTCATGAAAATACACACTGTTATAAAACATTATTTTCATTGTCACAATTACCTTTATTTTTCAAATGGCAATATAACCAAATATAAGCCACTCAGGCATGAACAACTCTAAACACACAATTATGCCTTTCTTTCATATCTGGAGAGTTGAACAAAATTGAACAAACTGTATAGAATACCTTACATTTCTATGAGTTTGATATCTATCTTTGCCTCATGAACATTTTAAACAGGAGTTATAAGTAATGCAAAGTGGGCTGTTATCATTAAAGTTAAAAAAAAGTGAATTTTGCTCTTGCCTTCTAAAAGGTCTTTCAGGAAGCCAAAGTTTGCATAACAACTACAGGAAGATTATATATGACGGCAAATCAATGGCAAAATTAATCGAGCGCAGCGGTGATGTTTAAACAGAAAGTGAATCGTGAGCAAATTACAGTCCTAAGCGCGAGATCTTCACGCGCGCGCTGAACTGATCCACCGCGAGGAAACGGGCCTCGCGCGCACATCATCATCTGTGCGCACGATTTACGCTCTCGCGAGTGGTGAGGTCATGCCTGCACCGCGCGCGCGATCAGTTCTCTCCGCTCGCTGGCTCTTCTCTGCTTGCGCCAAACTGTTTCGATTTTTGTCTTGGGGCGGGCCTTTGTTTACTTGTTATCTCTAATGCTATTGGTTACTCTCCCTTGGTTTATTTATTCTAACAGAGCTAGCGAGCCATAAATAACACATAATGAGATGGAATCTGCGGGCCGTATGAAATCTGACTGCGGGCCGTGATTGGCCCGCGGGCCGGACTTTGGACATGCCTGAGTTAAACAAAGAGAAAACTGAAGTCAATGCATTTGGGAACAGAGATGAGGTTCTCAAGGTGAATGCATACCTTGGCTCTAAGGGTCACATAAAAAATAAGATCAAGAATCTCAGTGTGACTCTGGAGTCAGATCTCAGTTTCAACAGTCATGTCAAAGCAGTTAGTAAATCACCATGCTATCATCTCAAAAACATTGCAAGAATTAGATGCTTTGTTTCCAGTGAAGACTTGTTCAGTGAAGAAACTTGTTCATGCTTTTATCAGCAGCAGTGTGGATTACTGTAATGGACTCCGCACTGGCCTTCCCAAAAAGATAGTCAGACAGTTGCAGCTCATTCAGTACGCTGCTGCCAGGATTCTGACCAGAACCACGAAATCAGAGCACATCACACCTGTCCACAGGTCTTTACACTGGCTCCCAGTTACTTTCAGAATAGATTTTAAAGTATTACTACTTGTCTACAAATCACTAAATGGCCTAGGACCTCAATACATTACAGATATGCTCACTGAAAACAAAACCAACAGATCTTTAGGGTCATATAAACTAGAAATTACAAGAGTTCAGTCAAAGCAGGGTGAATCGGCTTTCAGCTACCACACCCCTCACTGCTGGAATCAGCTTCCAGAAATGATCAGATGTGCTTTAACATTAGGCACATTCAAATCAAGACTGAAAATACATCTGTTTAGCTGACCTTTAGTGAATGAGTACTGTGCTACGTCCGACAGATCGCACTATTGTTTCTTTCTTTTCTTTTTCATTCTTTTATAACCTGTTTTAACACATTTTAATCTGTTTTTATTTGTTTTTCCCCTATATTTTATTCTTATTTATGTTTATTTAAAGCACTTTGATTTGCCACTGTGAAATGTGCTATATAAAATAAACTTGCCTATATATGTAATGTATAATCATTATATTATGAATTAGTTTTTATTATAAATCCTTATGCCATTTATTTCAGCGTAGTGAGTAGCACGTTCGCCTCACAGCAAGAAGGTCGCTGGTTCGAGCCCTTTCTGTGTGGAGTTTGCATGTTCTCCCCGTGGTTGCGTGGGTTTCCTCCGGGTGCTCCGGTTTCCCCCACAAGTCTAAAGACATGCGGTACAGGTGAATTGAGTAAGCTAAATTGTCCGTAGTGTATGTGTGTGAATGAGAATGTATGGATGTTTCCCAGAGATGGGTTGTGGCTGGAAGGGCATCCGCTGCGTAAAACAAATGCTGGATAAGTTGGTGGATCATTCCGCTGTGGCAACCCCGGATTAATAAAGGAACTAAGCCGACAAGAAAATGAATGAATGAATGAATGTCATTTATTTCTTTATCAATACTTGATAAGTCATGCCCATAAATATCAACTGAATTGAGAAGGAAAGAAAGAAAAAGCAGATTTCAGTGTGGAAACACACATCATTTGATGGTGTTGAAGAAAAATATGTGCTTCTAGATGGCAAACATGCATATATGCTTTGAATCACATTGTTAAAATAAGCTTAGACTCTATACCAGACATTCTCTCATCTCATAATCCCTCTATAAATACATTTTACTTAACATATGGGATTTTACTTAACTCTACATGTCGCAAATGCAACTGCTTCAAATTCTTACCTTTTATTCTGTGCTACTAAGAATGTCAAACCCAGTCTGGTATTACATCAGTCACCTTGCTAAATGCAGTCTTACCTGTTTTTGTTTGTTTGTTTGTTTGCTTGTTTTTTTTTACATTCATATTCCTGTAGTATACCAGTGGTCCCGTGTGACAACATCGTATTAAGGCTGTGCATGGTGCCAGATGCAGTGAATAAGGTGACTCTTTATGGTCCACCAGAGGATTGGTCTTGTCAGGCAGCATCGTGTTAATGATAATTTTGGGCTAAATTGCTAGAGGCTGAAAGTGGTTACAGGAAAAACACATAAAAACACAGGAGCCCCGCCAAAACCTGACTCAAATTAACAGCAGTTAACGTCAAAACAGAGGACGGAGCTGACTATATCTGCTTCACTGCTCAGATAAACAGTGAATCTGGCTGACTGAGTCATAAACATTGGCGGTGGTTTTAGCTGAAACACATCGGTGAGAAATGAGAGGTCAAAATATATCTTCAACCTTGTGCAAAAAGAAATGTGTGTGAAATAGTAGTGCATTTCAGATCTTGTAAATATATGTATAGAATTTTTAAAGATATACTTGGACGTGTCATTTCTTACGATGTGTTTCAGCTAAAACTACAACCGAACACTTTAAGAGATTTTAATGAAAAAAAAAAAAAAAACTGCATCGCTATGTTCCCTTAAAGGGGTGGTCCACTACAATATCATATTTGAAACTATAGTTAATGTGTAATGTAGCCGTGTGTACTTAAACAACATCTCTGAATGTAAGACGCTAAAAGTTCAATGCAAAGGGACACATTGGCTATTACAGAGTTAGCTTAGCAAAGCCTACAGCCAATGAAGTTTGGGGACTACAAAAAATACATCCTGGTTGATGTTATAAACCCTTCAGGTTACAAGCATACACCCCGCACAGCGAATGAGTGTGGCCAGATGTGCTGTAATGTTATAACAGGATGCTTTCTGGTGACATGAATCAACGCACATTATGTTAGCTGACCAATCAGAGCCTCTTGAGGGCAGCCTTTTGGAGGAACTAGGAAATATGACAGTCGTTTACATGTTAGCTGAGTAGCTGTATATAATCAAAGTAAGATGTATGAAGCTTACAGTAGGCACACATTGCTTTGCACCCGGTAAACACAATCAAGCTTTAAAAATACACTGTGGACCACCCCTTTAAAAAAGCTGGAATTTGGATATTTTAATGTCAGGAATAAAAAAAAAAAAAAGAGACTTGTGTTTATATCACTCCAATACGAACGTGGACATATTACACCCACACACATTTCTATCCAAACAGCTTCCAAAAGTTGCTTTTGCATGGTTTAATACAGATTTTGGATATCATGAAAGTGTTAAAAGTACATGTGTTAAAAAAACACAGTAGTAATAAATGATTTGATTTATTTATTTATTTATTTTTTGCTGTAGTGTTGTCTTTATATTCATTCATTCATTCATTCATTTTCCTTCAGCTTAGTCCTTTCATTTATCTCTATATACCTCTATATACTTACTGTAGTTTAATCAATTCACCTACAGTGCATGGAAACCAGAGCACTAGTGCTAACCACTTAGCCACCAGGTCACCCCATCTTTAAATGTTTTTACATAAATACATTTTATTTATTAATATTATTTTCAAGTGTGCAAGCAATTATATTTTCGGTATGTCGTTTTTTATCAATATTCATTATTATTGAAAAGCAACAATAGCAAACATTTAAAAAGTATTCAATGACAGAACTGCCAAAACAAAGAGTTTTTTATTTTTTATTTATTTTAACTATTCATTATATTATACAGCTGTTCATTACTAATAAAATAAAAAATAAAAAAAAACATTCTGCAAATTCAACGTTACATTTTCCAACTTCCAAAAAGTCATTACAAAGTTTCTACAAATTTGAGAAATCTATTTCTTCTCTTCTATCCATTCCTCCTGTTACCTTTGATCATTTTAAGTCAAGCGGGCCTCCCATAATGCAACTGATTGATCTCTCCCCTCTGCAAAAGTGCCCGGAAAATCAGAATGATTGAACTTGTCTATTTTGACATAAGCCCAGATCTTCTTCGGTTTGAGGAGCCCCATGCTCAATCGCTTTCAAGGCTCCCCTGGGTACCGCCATCTGCTCTTTTAACTAGATCTTTAAAAGTCAGTATATCTGTTCAAATAAATGTGATGCAGTTTAGTAGATATGCTGTAAGAAGTGGTCAAAATGTTTTTAAATCTGTTTTAAAGAGATGCTAGTAAGATCTTTTTGATCATATTCCAAATAACGCCAACTTGAAATCATTTTTAAAAACTGCACTGATATTTCAAGACTGTGGTTAATCAAGAAAGCTTCGGAAAATTATGCAGTGAAAGGTAAACATTAGTTAAGGATCAAAAGCTGAAATTTAGCTAATTTGTCAATATCTGATTCGCAAAAGACTAAATATTCCAGAAAATGTGATAAATACATCAAGCCATAAATTATTGCATAATACCAATGAATATCACATCTGGCTCTTGAAAAAAAAAAGAAAACATCTTTTCTTTTCTTTTTTTCCTGACACAGACCAGTTTTAAATGTGATGAGATTAGTGTAATGAACATGATGTTGAGAGCATAGAGAGCCTCTTAAATCTGGCAAACCATTCAGCAAAGCCTGATTAGTCACAAAAATAAGCAAAACAGATTGGATACCAAAAATACCACAAAAAAAACCCTTCAGTGCTCCAAAGCCTGTAAGAGGCATTATGGGTATTGAGTCGTTACCGTTTGCAGGATAGATCAAAGCTTACGAGCATAAAGGTAGTAATTACTGCTTCACAAAATCCCTGACCTTACACTGTTGTAATACTGTAGGATGATTCATCTACAGACTAGGAGGAATACAGACCTCTGGACAGAGAACCTGGCTGCGCGTACAAACACTGTTGCCACAGATGACCTTAGATCTTGTGATAAAAATTTGGCAGCACAAAAAAGTGAGCAGTATGTTTCCCCCGTTTTTGTTCTACTACTTTCAAACCTCTGTATAGCATGGCTCTTTGTATTGTTTATAGTAAATGTGTACATTTAACCCATTAAGGAGAGGTCACATAATAAAAATTTCAGCCAATCTTTGAAAAAAATAGACTCATAGTTTATAATCAAATGTACAGCAATGCAAAAAGCAACTTAAAAAATTGACAGCATTTTGTTTATGAAAATTAGCCAAACAATGGCATCTTTTTGAGACGACATCCTATGTAAAAAAAAAATAGCAATGTCTAAATATAGTGTCTAAATCAATTTACTGTGACTGCTGTACCATCTCTCTCAGATTATTCCCCATTTGCGAGATGTAATTATGAGTTCTGTAAGGACATAAACACTTTTTACATCTTGAAATCTCATAATTACCATAATTACAACAAGTCATGCACATCTTTTTTTAAAAATATAGCTCCTGCAAAGCTGAACAATTTGGTATCATTTACTGTTTCTTTCATGGTTTGTTGTGGCATTTTGATTGAGGCTGCAGAAGCATGGTTGTGGGCTTTGTTTTCAAATGCACATGACTCCATTCGCTTTTATTTGATCGTCTTGTTAATTAAACAAATTATTTACTAACCAAAAAATTTGCATCAAAATTAAGAAACAAATTATATAAAAAAATGAATTTTCATGTAAATTTTATTTCTAAGCCCACAACCATGCTTCTGCAGCCTCAATCAA
>CAIGQQ010029009.1:56517-73829 GCA_903798035.1 Danio albolineatus | reverse complement strand
ATATATATATAAGGTACACATCAACAAGATGGCATGGCGTGTTGTACAGATCATCTTGCTAACCACTGGCCAAAACCCTTCCCTTAACACAACCAATAGTGCTTTCCCTAATGTTTACTAATGTAAGATAAAATTTTATCTTGAGTTTTTTTTTTTTTTTTAACAGTACAAAACAATATACATGCCAGGGGGTAAACATAAATCAAATACAAATATAAAAAATGTACATATGTAATAATCAAATAAATGTATTGTAGAGTTCACAAAGTTTTAAAATGTGTAGGGTTTTCTTATTTAGAGTCTCTGATACTACTAATATATAAGCGTATTTCAGTCATCAATACCTTAAAATTAATTTTCTTATTGGTAAATTTACATTCATGAATGTAAAATTTTTGTTAGCAAAATAATTAAATTAAATCAATAAAAAACTAATTTCCTCTTGTTATAGCTTGAGTTTACATAGCTTACTCTATTTTGTGGAACAGTGCTTGACCAGTCTTGAATCTAATGTAACATGCTTCAATCTAACACAGTGTCACCTGGTGGTAAGGAGAATTTTAAAAAATCTAAACGTCTCAATTTTAAAGCAATTTTGGCTAAACTTATTCATTCATTCATTTTCTTTTTAGCTTAGTCCCTTTATTAATCTGAGGTCGCCACAGCAGAATGAACCACCAACTTATTCAGCATATGTTTTACGGAGCTAATACTCTTCTTGCTGCAACCCATCACTAGGAAACATCCATACACACTCATTCACAATCACACACATACACTACGGACAGTTTAGCTTACCCAATTCACCTATACCACAAGTCATTTCACTTGAATGTGGGGAAAACCGGAGCACCCAGAGGAAACCCACACGAACACAGGCAGAACATGCAAGCTCCACACAGAAATGCCAACTGACCCAGCCGAGGCTCGAACCAGCGACCTTCTTGCTGTGGGGCGATCGTGCTACCCACTACACCCCCGTGACATCCTAAAATTATTTCAACTTGTCTTTAATTATAAAACGAGCTTATAACCTTCGGAACTTTGAACCTTTGAACCAAATGCTTCAGAATATCAGAGTTTTGGGTGTAAAGACTTTCAGTGGAGGGACAGAAATCTTAGATATGATTAAAAATATCTTAATTGTTTGTTTCAAAGATGCAAACATAAAAGAGAATGAATGATGACAACATTTTCATGCGGTAAACAAACAAATTTTAATTACAATTATATATCTTATGCAGTGTCTCCAGTGTAAAAGATCTCCACATGCTCTGTTTATCTATCAGTTGTTCTTGGTTTACACCATCTGTTGCTGTCTGAACATGGTGAAAGGCTTTAGTGATAGTAGTGGTGATAACCTGTGTCACTTCATCAGCCTGAGGTTTTATGTTTCAGGCCTCAACTCTGACAGCACAGATAAGACTGATCGGACTCCCAACCCAGCACCATCTGTCTGTCTCAAAGAAAAGATGGATACTGTACATTTGTAACTCTGTTTTAAAGGGAACCATCATGCAAAATTAACTTTTGGAAGCGGTAAGGACAGAAATGTGTGTAGGAATAGTGTGTCTACTGTCATAATGGAATGATATAAACACAGCAATCTATTTTTAAAAATTTTAATGTTAAAATAGGATTCAAATCTTAGCAATTTTGAGGCCCACCGCAACGTGATGTAGCAGTGTGGTTTCCCCTTCCACTGATATTGATTGACAGGTGTGTATTACAATGTCTCAGCATTATCGCGTATTAGTATGTCCACAAGACAGGATTTGCAAATAAACTGAGATTAAAATATCTCCAATTATCTGTGATCCTACTGCATTTTAAGAATCAATTAGTGGTACATTTTGTAATTTTTATAGAATATTTTGAACAATTCTTTTAAATCTACGTTATTCATAACCACTGGAATAACCACAGCTGTATAGCGTACACAACTATAAATGAGGACGCTTCAATCACACAATAGGAGTTACGGTTTGGACATTAAATCAAGTTTATTTTGTACAGTATCCTAGCTATAATTGATTGCTATAAAGCTACATATTTACCCATTTGGTGTCTCATTTGCAAACCTACTTTGATTGGGCAGGGAGAAGCAGCTCATTTTCATTTATGGCCCGTTTCCACTGAGTGGTACGGTATGGTATGGTATGGTATGGTATGGTACGCTTTTAAGGCCGTTTCCACTGTCTAAAAGCGTACCGAACCGAACCGTACCGTACCGTACCACTTTTTGGTCACCCTTTGCAAAGGGTACCAAGGGTGACCAAAAGGTGAAGCTAGACATGCAGCTGAACGCTATTGGTTTACAGAGATACGTCATTTGCTCGCGCAACAAGCCAGAATGAAAACAAAGGACCCGCCATGTTTAAATACACAGCTGAGAGACAATACACCGAAATAATATAAACATACAATAATGAGCCATGGTCGACCCGAGCTCAAACAAAGCTTGTCGTCGTCTTGATGAACAGCCACAAGCCAAGAAAAGAGCAGATTCTCCCCTGTGCCTTGTAGTTTTTACGAGCCCATCTGAAGAGCGAGTGGTTTCGCTTTCTCACTTGCGCGTCAATTATCACTTGGCATTATCATCATCACCTTCTGGACTATTATGAACTCGGAATGACGAAATTACTTTCTAACAAGAGGTGATGGTGAAGATTAAAGACACAGATGAGAGGTTTGCACTGACTGTGGGCTTTATTTCGTGTGTTTTTGAACCTAAATAAGGACTAAATGTCTGTTGTGTGTAGTTTTTCTGTAATTGGTAACATATTGGAGACTGTAAGGGGCTGTATGTGTTTATATGTGCTGCATTTATTTATTTGTTTTATATAATCGCAGACAGCATGCTATTTTGCATCATTGATCTGCTGTTATAATCAGATCATGTTCATAGAAAGGTTAGTAATGAACATTTATGATGGGTATTTTGACTTGAAACTTCACAGGCACAATCTGGAGACACAAAAGACTTATTCAACATCTTGTAAAAAGAACAGAATTGGAGCCCTTTAAGCAAATGTTGAGGCAAGTATTATTATTCTTGGTTCTTTACACACAGTACCACGCTGCATTTGACAAAAGTGGAGTTCACAGGGGGAACCATACTGTGACCCGCAGCCATGAAAGACCAGTTTTTGTTCTGCTGAGCTTTGCAAAACTCAATAGAAAGAAAGGAAGTAGTACAACAGACTCACCAGGTATCACACCGAGGCATTTCCAATGACACCAGCAGCCAATGAAGGATGATCCAGTCCAGGATGCAAAAAAGAAAGAGACAAAACATAGTATCAGCAATATATTAAATACAGAGATCACATATATAAAGGTATCATTTACAGTTGCTAAATCTGTGAATAACGTCTACGATCTATCTGTTCTTTGTTAGAAGTGCAAATATACTCCTAAAAAATTAAAGAGCAATTCACAAAATAGTGAAAAAAAAATTCCATTGTAATGAGTCTTGTCAGATTAATTTACACTGGGTCATTCTCAACATCACCCAATTAAATTTTGTTAGTGTTGTTTTTTTAAGAAGCAGTAGTGATCTTTGAACATACATACTTTGTCATAAGTTTCATGGTGATTCCTAGTCTTAGCATCGGATTTAGCAGTATTTTAATTGTTTATAATGTGTATGAAATATCACCTAACATATATTTTTCCGGACAAAAAAACAAATCTGATTGTTACGTCTGGTTTCACTACAGGAAGACACAGGATTGCAGGATTATCAAACACATAGTTTTATTAACAATAACTTACATGGATGAACACAGGAACATGGGGTGAAAACAGACATCAACTTAGAAAACCGGACGACGGATGACTAAATACAGGGACTATAAATACACTGAGGATGATGACAATAGTTACATACAATGGATGAACACAGGTAAGAGTGATGAGCATTAACTAATGGCGGGAACTGGAACAAAGGAACACATAATGAGGTTACATAACAAAAAGAAACACACAAGGGAGACAGGATGTGACAGATGTAATTTATAATTATACTACAAACTCATTTATTTTCCTTTGTCTTAGTAGTCGCCACTGTGGAATAAACCGCCAACTATTTCAACATTTCTTTTGCAAAGCGGATGCCCATCCAGCCGCAAGCCAATACTGGGGAACACCCATACTGTACACATTGAGTCACACTGTAGACAATTTAGTTTATTTAATTTACCTATAGCGCATGTCTTTGGACTGTGGGAAAAACCAGAGCACCCAGAGGAAACCACGGGGAGAACTCCATACAGAAATGCCAACAGGCAGAGCCAGGACTCAAACCAGTGACCTTCTTGTTGTGAGGCGACAGTGCTAACCATTGAGCCACTGTGCCGCCTACTATAAATTATACTAAATAATAATTATACTATACTACTATGTAAATATAACTTACTTCTAAAACCGTATTTGAGCATTTTGCAAAATGTTGATTTATTTCAATCATGAAAACTCTAAGAGAGAATTACTATGGTCATAAATATGTATACAGCAATCCTGAAAACATTGATTTTCCCAGTACTGGCTTGCAGCTGGAAGGGCATCCGTTGTTTAAAACATATGCTGGAACAGTTGGTGGTTCATTCTGCTGTGGCGACCCCTGATAAATAGGGCACTAAGCCGTAAATGAAGGAAGGAAGGAAGGAAGGAAGGAAGGAAGGAAGGAAGGAAGGAAAGAATATTGATGGTTTTTGTCTTGGCAACAGATTTTCACTGAGCAAGTACTGAGTTTTGCTACTGCCAGTATATTCACAGACATGCTGTCTGAGAACATAACACACTGCTGCTGCAAACATAACATACATGTATCCTCCCTAGCAGATCTAAAACAGGAGGAGCTTGGGTGAAGGAGGAATCCAAAAACGTGCTACACATTTCTAGCACAAACAACACTGAAGCATTTAAATGTTGAGGAGCAAACTTATTGGCTGCTGAAGGCGACGGCAACCAATCAAATGTACAATGTATTTGATGACATAGTAGGAGCAGATTGGATATGGCCAATCAGCCTGCATGCAGTTTTATGATAGAACTTTGTATTTTTTTATAATAGTTTAATTACTATAGTCTTAATAAAACTACAGTTTCTTCTTTGATCAGACACAATACCCAATGTCTGATGAATACGCCACACAAAAACAAATCAGACATGTTAACAAAGTAAACAAACAAAACGTTTGCTCAACAAAGATTATTTTGCATTAAATGCATTATTTATTGCAAATCATTGTGTATATGTTTACCATGATATGGACATTTGCAACATTATGATTGACATATTGTGCAGCCCTACCGTTACAGTTATCATACTTGACATAAAAGGTAAAAATTTAATGTTGCATATATTCCAACTGAACAGCCTTTAGGTTCAGCATGCATTATACAGTAAGTGGAATGATTCGCTGTGGTTATATTTAGTCAAAAGATGCGAGACACAAGAGTAACAGTCAAGCATGTGCATTCTATGTAAACACAGGCATGTGTTTACATAGACAAACAATGGAAAAGTAATGCATCGCAATCGAAAAAAGTGTTAAGCGTAAATAGTCCCTAACAGCACTTTTGCATTCAAGAAAAAATGCTGAGACTCAGCGCTTCACGTGAAAGAGACGCTCAGCACCTCGTCACACATGGCATTCTGAAAAACGTGGCACTTTCACTGAAAACAACTGAAAAAATAAGCTTAATAAGCAAGTAAGGGGAAATACAGAGGTTCCAGGCACAGAATTACTCACTGTTTACTTTAATTGAGCCCCATTACACTCTTTCTTCACAAACCCATTTCAGCTAGACCATAATTTCCTGGCTGTGCCTGAAGCCTTTCTCTCTACAGCCACAGGGCATTTTCCACTGCAGGTGATATCAAGCAGATCTGTGCTGTCCACAGAAAATGTGCAGTTAAAACTCACTGTTCTTTGCATTTATTTATAACTACTACAATATTATATTTCTTTGTTGTTATAAGGAGCTGTTTTGTTCTACTTGCTGCTAGAAGACACCGCAGAAGATGGGTTAAGTATAGCTCCATCACAGTTCAAAGTAACGATCATGAAAAAATAGTAAAATCAAGGATATATCTCTTTTTTGCTGTATGTGACACCACTGTGTCATAACTAACCAAACCATACATTTTGGGAACCATTACAATCCTAATAAAAGGGTATCGAGGGGGATTTTTTTCTGTCAACGACAGTTCTTTCTACCTCAGCAGACTAAAAAATGTCAGACAGAAGAGAGAGTGAAAATATGAGCTAACTGTCTATAAATACTTTCTCTGGTCTTATCAGGCACTAGTAATGTTCAATATTTAATGTTTTCCTGAATGAAGCCAACTGCTATTAAGCTGAAGACAGGTGCCTCGTGTTTCATTGTCTTGATGCTGAAGAGATCAGTGGCCTTTCTTTCTCCCCTAAATTCTGTTTCCAGAAAATATTTTTTGAACATGACTTGATCCATGTGAGTTATGGATGACATACCACCAGCTGGAAGTTATTTATAGGAAAAATAGCATAAGCGTCGTATCTCACACAAAGCTATTGTATGACTTTATCTCTCAGACACTTTACACATGCACCAGATTGCACATTTGCACCAGACGGGTTGTAAAAAAATCACTTAAAATATCTATAAAACATTTTTTACAGAGAACATGTGCATTTCTGAGTGTGCTTCACACAGTTGAGAGCTCTACTTGTTTTCATCAACCACAAAAAACTCCTATGAACAAAATATTGCACAATATCATTATGTGAAAGTACTTATATAATCTGTCTTAGTCTTGTTAAGTGTATAGTTATGTATATTAGTTAGCATAATTACCGGTATGTTAGTTATGTACAGGTTTAAAATAGCTCCTGCGTCTCATGTTGAGTTCATATTAATGATTAGGTTTATTTAAGCAGCACCGTGGTCCTGCAAGACGTGGCATTTCGTTCCACTGTATTTCAGCACATGTAGTGGAATGGCAAACTGATCTCACAAGAAAACGTAAATACTGCATGTTTTGTCAGTTTAGAGGCTAATTCGTACGAATTTGTACGTGTTCAGTCGAACGAAAATGTACGATTTTAAAAAGGAGGCGTGGCACCCAACCCCACCCCTAAACCCAACCGTCATTGGGTGATGAGCAAATCGTACTGAATTGTAGGAATTAGATTGTACAAACTGATACAAATTAGCCACTAAATCAAAAACTTACGAATTGCCGTGAGATAGCTTTGGGAATGACAATGAAGCTCAACCAACACAAAATACACAGACAATTGTATAATCATTGTATTGCAATTTTTCTTTTCTTTTCAGAGCTTTTTTTACCATTCATTCATTGTATTCTACGGTGCATTGTATTTTCACTTTGCTTTAATTGCATAGGATGATTGCCACCGTACTAGATCATGTGCTAACATGTGCTTATTTTACCCCTTTTACAAGATATAAGATAAGTTAGATAAGATAAGATAAGATAAGATAAGATAAGATAAGATAAGATAAGATAAGATAAG
Organism: Danio albolineatus; assembly: GCA_903798035.1. Lineage (NCBI taxonomy): Eukaryota > Metazoa > Chordata > Actinopteri > Cypriniformes > Danionidae > Danio > Danio albolineatus. The sequence continues at coordinate 66,303 of CAIGQQ010029009.1, read as the reverse complement.
ATACTTTGGAGTCTCAAGAAAGTGTCTTTAAAGTTTCAGCTTAAAATACTTATCAGATTATTTATTATATACCATAGAATCTGCCCATTTTGGTGTTTGAATACATTGTAGCTGTTTTTGCAGCCTGTGGCTTTAAATTCAAATGAGCTGCTTCTCCCCGCCCACCGCTCCAACGTGTGTGTCATCTGGTATATCAGATAAACAGCGATAGAGGCCCCGTTTACACTAGTTTAGTTTAAAAACGGTGTTTTAGCATGAAAACGATCCGCGTCCACACTAGCGTTTCTCAACAGATCTCCCTCCACCAGAAACGTATATCATGTGACCATTCGCGCACCATTCGCGCACTCTGGGCATGCGCGTTCAAGTATAAACAGGAAGCACGTGTCTCGCTCGGCATTTGGTTATTGTTAGTCAACAAACTCCGTTTCCCTCCATCCACACTGAGCAGCAGCGTTTTAGAATGAAAACGCCCTCTCCAGCGTTTCTAAAACGCTCCGTTTTCGCACCTCGAAAACTCCGGCGTAGTGTGGATGGATGAAGTAACCGTAGCAAAACTTATGCGTTTTAAAACGAAAACGCACTAGTGTAAACGGGGCCAGAGACAGACATGGATGGAGCTGAAATAAGGTCACTAGTCAAAAATACCAAGTACAGTAATTTTACTTGATGTAATTGTTGTGGAGTCTATTCAAGCCTTTCTAAAACGATGAGTCACACACAAATGCTGTGGAAGTACACACACACATATATCCGCTTACTGACACCATGCAGCTGTGTTGATTATAGCAGTTAGGATTACATAAGCTGCGTCCCAAATCGCATACTTATGCACTATTCCACGCCATTTTGAAGTATAAATAGTGTAAGTAGTGCGTTCACACTGAAAACTCTAAAAATAATAAGTGCACTTTAATTACCCGGATGATGCACTCATTCCACCAGTAAAATGAAGTGTGGACTGATGGACACTTCACGCACTCAACGACTGCAGCTTTGCACACGTAACGGAAGGGGCGGAGCTATTGGGCGCACATGTTGGATAACTTTATTTATTTTGGACTGTGAAAGCAAAATTCTCCTGCGAAAGTGATTATAGAGCCTCCCGATGGTAAATGCGGTTATACTCATGCCAGGTATTATTTGGTATTTTGGTCATTTATTTTATTAATTTGGCAACCGTCAAACGTCATCTGGGAAACGGTTTGAACTTCCGCTTAGTAAAAAAGCCATTAGTGTTCGATTTGGGACAACACTACATACATATACTATGCTGTTGAGTGTGTATACAGTACATGTTATTATGGCGACATGGCACGTCTATCAATTCGGTGGGCGGGGAAAACCGCATGCCTACATTACGTTGCAGTGGGCCTCAAAATCACTGGGATTTGGATCCTATTTTAACGTCAGGACATTTTAAAATAGAGACTTCATGTGTTTATATCACTCCAATATGACAGTGGACACACTATACCAATACAGTTCTGTCCAAACAACTTACAAAAGCTGATTTTCATCATAGGTGCCCTTAACGTGTAAAATCCCTTTATGTCATACGTGCTGCATGAGCTTAGTTAGCATTTACTTTCTGGCAGAGGTGACATAATGCAATGATTTGCAATACAGTTTATAGACATATTATAACAGAGCCAAGAAAAAAAAAACATCCTAGTTTGAAATAAGATATTTACGTGGACTTTTTTAAAAGTGCACATTATAATAAAATCAAATTAATCATATTTTAAAGTACAATTTAAATCAGTTTTTCTTTTGCATCCTTTAAACAAGTACACTTATTTTAATATGTTGTTGACTTAGCTACACTACAGTATATAGCGCGATACAGAAACTCTATGTATGTGTGATTAAAATATAGACATACAGTACAAATTTCAAGAAAAATAAGATTTTTGACATTTTAGGTTACCATAAATGCCTACTGACAAGTAATGATAGTCAACACGGTACACTAGAAAATCTAAATATTCATATTCAACGTTTCAAAGCCATTAGTGTGGTTGTGTTAGTCTGTGTGTGTGTGCACATGCACAGAATAAACATTGTAATAGCATTTGTGTGTGACCGATTCATCTTACTATTTTGTGACTGTGGGTGTATGCTTCATCATATCTTAGTTTTGCCTGTCATTTTTCTGTGTTTCCAAAAGGTATGAGCGCAGATTTTTCATAAAAATTATATATACATATATATATATATATATATATATATATATATATATATATATATATATATATATATATATATATTTTTTTTTTTTTTTTTATGTTTTTTAATTTGTATTGTTTGATTATGTGTTGATTTGATGTGGATTCGTGTAAATTGATTGATTACCACTTGTGTAGTTCCTTCTGATTGATTGGGGTGACAATTTGAGTCTAATCTATAATTACGTGTACAGTACATTGATGCAGATGTACATTTAAAGCCTTTGGAAATGTTTGTGATATGTTTTTAAGCCTAATCTCGTTGATATTTAGTTATTTTTTATGAAAAGTTTTTCCTTTTATTACAAGTGTTGCTGGAGTTCCCTATTTTTACAATTTGTCAGTGTTTATCCTGACCCCTAGCCCTGATTATCCTTCTCTGAAAACAAATGCCCAAAGAATTGGCGGGGACAATTTGCTCATTTTCATTTAAAGGCACAGGTGCAAAAACAATTCCCTCTGACCGAAACATTGACATTTAGTATATAATAAAAAGACAACAGTGTATAATAAATTATCTTATTTTGATCTGAAACTGGCGCCACGGTGGCCGAGTGGTTAGCACGTTCGCCTCACAGCAAGAAGGTCGCTGGTTCGATCCCCGGCTAGGCCAGTTGACATTTCTGTGTGGAGTTTGCATGTTCTCCCCGTGGTTGCGTGGGTTTCCTCCGGGTTCTCCGGTTTCCCCCACAGTCCAAAGACATGCGGTACAGGTGAATTGGGTAAGCTAAATTGTCCGTAGTGTATGTGTGTGAATGAGAATGTATGAATGTGTTTCCCAGAGATGGGTTGTGGCTGGAAGGGCATCCGCTGCGTAAAACAAATGCTGGATAAGTTGGCGGTTCATTCCGCTGTGGCAACCCCAGATTAATAAAGGGACTAAGCCGAAAAGAAAATGAATGATGAATGAATGAATGAATGATCTGAAACTTTGCAGGCACCTTCTGAACAATTTACGATCACATAGAGTCAAGTATTATGCTTTTAACAGCATATTATTTAAAGAAAAATGTGTATATGTTTTTTATTTATTGTTGTTTTATTTCTAATGTTTGGTTCATTTCTATAATTGCATTCTTACTCATTCTTACCCATCTCTAGGAAACATCCATACATTCTCATTCACACACATACACTACGGAAAATTTAGCTTACCCAATTCACCTGTACCACATATCTTTGGACTGTGGGGGAAACCGGACCACCCGAGAGAAACCCACGCGAACACGGGGAGAACATGCAAACTCCACACAGAAATGACAATCCGTATTCATAAGACTTTACATTCTCCTCTGCTATTTTCTCTCTATCCAAATCACTTTACATAACAGCAGACAAAAATCTTCAGAAGATACAATTAATAATGGACTCATAAATAACAATGCTGAAATTCCATAATGTGAGCACATCAACACGGGTGGATTACAACACCCTGCAGCAATACATAAAAAACACAAAAGTATTCTGCTGAGCTCAATCTTAACCCCAAACAATTCAAATGCCAATAAATGTTTACCCGTACAGACTTACCACCACTTCCAGATTTACTCTGCACTTCATGAAACAATGCCCACCTGAGCATCTCTCTTTAATAACAGCTTTTCCCCATTACGGTGACTACTTTAAATGTAAATCTCTAGGCTAGTGTATGCCCAGACCCTAATGCACCTGCTCTTTAATATATTACATAACATGGTCTAACGAACACTGTCTGAATAAAAAACTGTGTTATTTATTATGCTTTTCTGCAAGGTGAAAAATCTCTGATTATTAATAGAGCATTTTTCTCCCTACTTTGAACTCTTAAAAATAAATCTACGGGAAGAACCAAAAACAGGTTTTCACAGATTCTTTCGTGAAAAGTAAAAAAACAAAAAGATGCCTGAACCACAAAACCAGTAATACAATTTTTGGCTAAATAAATAAGTTTTTACAGTATTTACAAAATACAGCTGTCAAATTAAATCTAAATACTGAAACAAATCACCTTTAAATATAATATGTATATTCATAAATTGAGTTTTGCTATTTTATATAAGCAAATGTCTAAAATACATTCTTGAAAGATTATCTTTAATTAAAAAAATATTGTTTTTAGCAAAAAATGTAATAAAATAAAATACATTTCTTTTTAAAATAATAAAAATAATCAATAATTTTGACTCAATCATTGTTTGGGCTATTCTCACAAACATACCTGTGCAACATAAGACTGGGGTTTGTTGTACAGGGTCATATATTAAACTTTCCACTTTTGTGGAATGAAAAGGTTCAATAAAGGTTCCTTATAGAACTGTCAATGGCAATACCAATGAAAGACCTTTAATTTAACCACTCTTCAAACATTATGTTTCAATAGTTGTTATGTGAGTTTAGCAAGTCCAAGTGTGCTCCATGAATACTAGCCCTTCCACATTTTGTTGTCATCCCATCTGTTGTTGAGTAAAGTTTAATATAAATTATGACTTCAACTATCATTTGCTAATGCTGACACAAAATGTATTACAATCAAGTATTTTGACCTTGCAAGGTCATATAAGAAAGACTCCAAAAGTCAGATCAATCAAGGATTTTCACAATACCGGGAGAGTGTAGCACATGACTGATGTACCCCTGCACAAATGCCCAAAGCAGCTGAAAATATCAGTTTAATAAAACCTTTTTTCCCTTTTCTCGAGTACATGTTTACATCCACATGATATTGACGTGAGGAGGAGTTGCGCGACAGATTGCTCATTTCACTGCAGTACGATAAATAACACCATTATAATGCATATATGCATTACATAACTCAAGCTGCTGACACGGATAGAAAGAAAGGGAGCCACATGTCTCATATATTTCACTAAACTGCAAAATAGTCGAAAAACAGATTAAATAGTCCAGTATTACGAGTTAACACATAACATGACAACGGCAATTCAGCAGCGGATCGAAAATACAGATCACATGCCTTAAAATGCTAACTGTAACTGTGCTAATTATGAGCTGAATTATAATCTCTATCCGCTTCCGCAATGAATCCCGGAGAAATGTTCCTTAATATGTTTTATTTAGACAGGACTAAATGCACGCGCAACTGACAGCGCGAGCCGCACTAAACGGTCACTGCTGTAACTATAGCAACATTATCTGTCAATCAGCATTACACGTTACACCTCTGTAATAACCAGTCGCACCTCTGCTGTAGTCGAAATACATGTCAGTGAGATTAAAACACATTATTCTGACCAGACGGTTTAAACGGTCATCTCGGAAAGGGTGAGTGTTTACCTGAGGCGAAGAAAAGGCGCTGTCCTATTCCCTGTGCGGTGCTTTTCCAGTATAATATTACTCGTTTTTGTCGACGCTATGCTCTTTCGTAGGCGAGCGTCACTGGCTGCTCCTCTCTGAGGATGCGCCCAAATGTTCAAATCACGATTCCTCTTCGGCGGTGAGGTGGGTGGTGTAGCGGTTACAGATACGTTCAAGCGCCAGTAGAGATGATCTTCTGGACTAACCCAGACTGAACCCTTGATCAAGACTTGTAGGGCCACTCTCAAAAAAAGCTGGCCATATCAAAAATCTGAAATAATGTAGATGAAAATGATGACTTGATTTATTGAGAATTCATACCGTTAGTTAAAATTATGTTATAGAGGGATATATTCATCCAAACAATGCACATTATAGGCTAATAATAATTTGTCATAATAATTAATCCTTGTGTTGTTCTAAACTTAACGACTCTGTTTTTGTTCTGTTGTGATACAGGTGTATAATATTATCTCATTGAAATCACAACTAAATTATTTTCAAATCTTCTGGAATACTGCACTCTTAATTATAAATTATTCTTTTTTTTTCTTGGGTGTCACGGTGGCGCAGTGGTTAGCACGATTGGCTCACAGCATTAAGGTCACTAGTTCGAGCCTTGGCTGGGTCAGTTGGCATTTTTTCTGTGGAGTTTGCATGTTCTTCCTGTGTTTGTGCAGGTTTCCTCCAGGTGCTCTGGTCTCCCCTCAAGTCCAAAGACATGTATAGGTGAATTGGCTAAATTGTCCGTAGTGTATTTGTGTGAATGAGTGTTTATGGATGTTTCCCAGTGATGGGTTGCAGATGGAAGGACATCGGCTGTGTAAAACATATGCTGGATAAGCTGCCAATTTATTCCGCTCTGGAGACCCAATTAATAAAAGGACTAAGCCGAAAAGAAAATGATGTATTTTTGCTTTATTCATATGCTTAGCCTTTAAAGTTCTTGTGAAATAAAAAAAAAATGTAGATGTTGGTATCCGTATGCTACCCCTAAGGATATCCATAAGCTATGTGTGCTCCAAAACAGTGACAAAATTTGCAGTTAGAAGAAATTAGAAAAACAGCTTGCTTTAGTTTATTTCTGCCTAAATGTATCAACATTCATCACCTCATACAGTTTCTCATCAAATTTCTTTTCTTTTCTAAAGTGCTTTTCATTTAATGCACTTGAGCACAACCAGATAAAAACTCTATGGTATTAGCTAGGAGCCACTCAATATCCTGCCATGTCTTCATGTTTCAGGTGAAATCACGTCATTTCACCTACACTTTATGTGCCTTAGAATAAATTGATGTTAAATTGTTCTCTGATTTGATGTCTGTTTTCATCCAATTTGGAAAGGTTGTTAATTATTTACATAATCATTCACTGCACAGCTCATTTCACTGACTAGCTCACACTGCAAACAGATCTAGTTCCATTCATGAACTCAGAAGCTGTGGTGTACATTAAGCATGCAAAATAATCATACTTCTGCATAGCTGGCTAAATGGGAGTATGCTAATTCTTTGTTCTGTTATTTAATTATAAATAAGGAGTTCTAAAAACATCTGACCATCCTCCATACCACTGTTTATATTACACTTGCATTACCAAGGCAAAGACTCTGTTAAAAGCAACATTGTGGAAAATTGAAACACGTTTGTGCAGCAGCTCCTGAGTATGTGTTGTTTAAATATATAGTAGGCTAAATTATAATTCTACCCAACAAAAGGGACAGAGAGAAATGCACTCTAAAAAAAGGTGCTAAATAGCACCAAAACTGGTTCTTTGGCTCGTAATGAGGGGGGGGGGGGCTTTTTTGGTTTGGGGGGACCTTAAAAAAATAGGTGCTATATAGTACTTTTGTCAAATGGTGCTATATAGCACCTATATTTTAAGGTGCTCCTAATGTTACTTACCCTTTCCCGCAAATAAAGCCGGCATAAGAATTATGAGAATTAGCTATAAGAACAAGTGCTTACCAGTAGTAGTGGTGCTATATAGCACTTTAACCCCCTCAAAGAACCACTGAAAAACCTTTATGGTGCTTTAAAGGTTCTTCACACAGTAAAAGTGCTATATAGCACCTTAACCACCTTAAAGAACCACTGAAGAACCTTTATGGTGCTTTAAAGTTTCTTCACACAGTAAAGTGCTAAATAGCACCTCAACCACCGTAAAGAACTACTGAAGAACCACTGAAGAACCTTTATGGTACTTTAAAGGTTCTTTACACAGTAAAAGTGCTAAATAGCACCTCAACCACCATAAAGAACTACTGAAGAACCAAGAAGAACCTTTTTTTAAAGAGTGTGTATCTATAAATTTGTAGATTTAACATACATGAAACGGATATAATCTCCTCATAAATAAGTTTTCATTTATAGATAGTTGGAGTTTGATAGTCGTTATTTATTGGAACACCTGAATTCAATGTCTCGAAACTTTGGGCAAAATAGTGTAGTTTGATATTTCATAAAAATCATAGAAATTGGGTATTCACTTCTCGAATGTGGTATGTCTGTTAAAACAGACTGACTAACATATAGTTTACATCATAGTGCATACATTTTATTTTTAAAATTGTTTTATGAACCTAGTGTAGTTGGATCTCAATGCAGATTTTTTTTCAACAAGCGAGAATGATGGTTTGTGTAACATTAGCCACAGTTTCAGCTGCAGAGAGACAGTCACTCTGCAGATTAGCTGAATGAGCTGCCAGCCTGTGAGCCAAACTCTAAAAAACACAACAAACTGCAGCACAGCATCCCGTGCCCCTGCCAGAATTATAAATTAAGCACCATCTCTCTCTCTCTCTGCTTTTGCACACTTTCGTTCATTTAAAAGGACCCACACACAATCGTGGACACACTCTTGATCTACTTATAACTAAGGGTTTACACATTTCGCACTATTTGGCACTATCTGATCATTTCTGTATTTTCTTTGATGTAGTGATCACTCCAGCCATTGAAGACAGATCTGTCCCTGTCAGAAAGAGATGCATAAATGAGAACACTAGTGAGCAGTTTATGAAGGCCATATCACTAACACCAAGCATATCTGCAGACTCTGTCGATTCTCTCCTTGATTTGTTTAACTCTAAAGTTAAGAATGTCATAGATGACATTGCTCCTGTTAAAGTCAGGAAGAGAACTGGCAGACAGAAAGGACCTTGGACAAGGTCAACATCGGTAAAGATGATGAAAAGACAATGCAGAAAAGCTACGAAACTAGTAGTCCATTACAATATCTATAAAGACAGTCTCCATGCTTTTAATGTGGAACTAAACACTGCTAGGCAGACTTTCTTTTCAAGCCTTATAAACAGCAATATAGATCACCCCCGTACCCTCTTTGCAACGGTAGAGAGACTCACAAACCCCCCCAGTAGGATTCCTAGTGAACTACTCTCTGAAAGCAAATGTAATGAGTTTGCTCATTTCTTTACTGATAAGATCAATAATATCAGAAAGGCAATCAGCTCATCCAATCAGCCAAGTTGTGTCCACGTCAGACAAGCTTAATCTCAACTTAAGAAATCAGACTTTATGTCTGATTTCATGGAAATTGATGGTAAAATCTTAGAAGAGATTGTGCAAATTATGAGTACATCAACCTGCGATCTTGACACGCTGCCCACATCATTCTTTAAAACTGTGTTTAACTGTCTAGAAATGGATCTTCTGAAAGTGGTGAATGCTTCACTTCTCTCAGGGATTTTTCCAAACTCACTTAAACCTGCAGTAGTTAAACCCCTCTTGAAAAAGAGCAACCTGGATAACACCCTACTGAGCAACTACAGGCCAATCTCAAATCTCTCTTTCATTGGCAAAATCATTGAAAACGTTGTTTTTTACCAGATTAACAAGTTCTTAAGCTTGAAGGGGTGTTTAGACCATTTTCAATCTGGTTTCAGAGCACATTACAGTACAGAGAGCGCCCTTATAGAGATAATCAATGATATCCGCCTAAATACAGATTCAGGCAAACTAACAGTGCTGGTATTGCTGGATCTCAGTCCTGCATTCGACACTGTCGATCACAGCATACTTCTGGATAGGCTGGAAAACTGGGTTGGGCTGTCTGGGACGGTCCTCAAATGGTTCGGATCGTACTTTGAAGGGAGAGGTTACTATGTCAGTATAGGTGACCATAGGTCGAGGTGGACACCCATGACATGTGGAGTCCCACAAGGCTCAATTCTGGCACCTCTCCTGTTCAACCTTTATATGCTCCCTCTGAGCCAAATAATGAGAAAGAACCAAATCTCCTACC
>CAIGQQ010029009.1:30652-56117 GCA_903798035.1 Danio albolineatus | reverse complement strand
CTCAGATCTACATAGCCTTACTGCCTAATGACTACAGCCCCATTGACACCCTCTGCCAATGCATTGATGCAATTAACAATTGGATGTGCCAAAACTTCCTTCAGTTAAATAAAGAGAAAACTGAAGTCATTACATTTTGGAACAGAGATGAGGTTCTCAAGGTGAATGCGTACCTCGGCTCTAAGGGTCATACAACAAAAAATAAGGTCAAGAATCTTGGTGTGACTCTGGAGTCAGATCTGAGTTTCAACAGTCATGTCAAAGCAGTAACTAAATCAGCATACTATCATCTCAAAAACATTGCAAGAATTAGATGCTTTGTTTCCAGTGAAGACTTAGAGAAACTTGTTCATGCTTTTATCAGCAGCAGAGTGGATTACTGTAATGGACTCCTCACTGGCCTTCCCAAAAAGACAGTCAGACAGTTGCAGCTCATCCAGAACGCTGCGGCCAGGATTCTGACCAGAACCAGGAAATCAGAGCACATCACACCTGTTCTCAGGTCTTTACACTGGCTCCCAGTTACATTCAGAATAGATTTTAAAGTATTACTACTGGTCTATAAATCACTAAATGGTCTAGGACCCCAATACATTACAGATATGCTCACTGAATACAAGCCTAACAGATCACTCAGATCTTTAGGATCATATAAACTAGAAACTCCAAGAGTTCAGTCAAAGCAGGGTGAATCTGCTTTCAGCTATTACGCCCCTCGCTGCTGGAATCAGCTTCCAGAAATGATCAGATGTGCTCCAACATTAGGCACATTCAAATCAAGACTGAAAACACATCTGTTTAGCTGTGCCTTTACTGAATGAGCACTGTGCTACGTCCGACAGATCGCACTATTGTGTCTTTCTTTTCTTTTCATTCTTTTATAACTTATCTTAACTCATTTTAATCTGTTTTTATCTGTTTTTTATTATTTGTTTTTATTTTCCTATACTTAAATTTTATTCCTGTTTATGTAAAGCACTTTGAATTGCCACTGTGTATGAAATGTGCTATATAAATAAACTTGCCTTGCCTTGCCTTGCCTAAAAGGAAACACTCTGAAATTCATACTATTACGAAATCTTTAGTCATGATATTTAATGCTAATCAATCAAATGTATATCAAACATTATACAGATATTAAACCATAACATTAAGATTTGATAAATATTTAATAAAATATTAATCTGATAATCTAAATTAGACTTCTTGTTTTTATACATGTGAAAAAATAAATGAAATATAGGCAATGAATAATTCTTCATTTTGAATTAACCAGAATTGCCACAAAAATGCTGATTAAAACATTTTAGTGAAAACCTCTGTAAAAAAATGAAATATTAATTTTGAGAATATTCAGTGGTATACAACAAATGTTTAATTTAAAGCAAACTGAATCTTTTATTAATTAAAAATAATTTAAAATGTGTAAATGGGATGGGGAACACTTGATTATGTCACTAATTGTTGTTTAACCTATATTGTTAAATGTTTCAAACCACTAACATGGTTGACAACAACAGAGTTGATAATTTCCACCATGTTGTTCTTTAGCTCAGGATGTTACAGCCTCAAACCAGATGCCACATGGTATGTCTAAAACAAAATGATATTTATTTTTATCATATTATTGTTTTTAAAATTGTAATTAAAATTACTGAAATACTACAGTTGTAATTTCTCTTTTTAATTAATGAAAGAAGAATCAATGCCTCAATGCCATCCAGATATTCCTGTCAGAGGAATTCACATGAATTGGAGCAGCTGGCATTCCCTATCTATCAGTGCTTTAAAGTTGACCAGTAGGGACAGACACAAAATGTATTTTTATTACTGATATTAAAAATAATACAGAAAATAATGTTTCATGCAATTTCTTTTAATTAACTTGGCAGAGTTAACACATAAAATATGAAAACAAATCTATTATGACAAGTGAAGCTAAATGTATGATTCTGGAGGCAGAGACAATCAGAAATAAGTGTAGTTGGAGTCTTTAAGTCGAGACATGTCCCTAGATACATACAAGCATTGTTTAGAGATAACTTGATTTAATTTGTGTTAATATTCAAAACTGTTTCATAAAAGCTTTGTTTTCAAAAAAGATTTTTCTAGGAGATGCAAATATACCTGCAATTATATACCTACATGTATGTCCAACTATCTTATTTTAACATTAGGGTTGCTTACAAAAGTTTTATACAGTAGTTTCAGATCAATTAAGTTCAATATTTATGACATTAAATGTGCAGTTGTTACTGTACAGGTTTTAAACGACTTTAAAAATGAATGATAAAAAAAGAATAATCCACAGAATATATATAAAAATATAATTTCTTTATTGGAAAATAAAAGTGCATCAGAAAAGAACTCGCTATCATTGCCAGGTGATTACAATGAACACAGAGTAATACAGTACACTTACCAAACTACATTGAAGAGTTAAACAACAGTTACATAAATTAGTACAATCTGTACACAGTCTTCTTACAGTATTTACACAATGTGTATTCGTCATTGTTCAGTTCCTTTCAATTCATGACATATTAAATAAACAATAAACAACATAGGCAGTATTTCATTATCTGAGCCTCGCTTATTGGAGTGTTTTCTTCCCAAAAGACTTTGGGACTCATTAGAGATTGGGTTCAATTAGATACATGCATTAAAAGTTATTAGGTCAGTTGTTAAATATTATTCCTTGTTGAAAGCTAAAACAAAAAAAAACTATTGTAAATAATGATGACCCAATGACACTTAACACATGAAACAAAAAAATACATATCGATTGTATGATTACATCGTCATTTCAATCTATTCCTCCTGTACTGAAGAAAACGTTCTTGAAATTAACTCATTATATGAATCAATTAATTACCTACTCCATGTCCACAATGTCTTAAAGGAATAGTTTACCAAAAAATAAACAAGATTTTTGGGAAAACCTAAAACTATTTCAAATACAAACTGTAATTTTTTACCCCACGTGAAACAAAATGTTCAATTTTCTATACATTTATAGTTCAGAGTGACCAAACGGTTATTTATTAAAATTGTGGACTATTCCTTAAAAAAAAAAAAAAAAAATTTACTCAATTCTTACTCATCCTCAAGTGGTTCCAAACCTCCATGAGTTTCTTTCTTCTGTTGAACACAAAAGAATATATTTTGACAAAAGCTGAAAACCTGTAACCATTACTTTCATAATAGGAAAAACAAATACTATGGAGGTCAATGGTTACAGGTTTACAGCCTTTTTCAAAATATCTTCTTTTCTGTTTAACAGAAGGTAGAAATTCAAACGTGTTTGGAACAAGGATGAAAGAATTATGGCAGAATTTTAAGTTTTGGGTGAACTATCCCTCGAAAAAAGCAAACATTACATTTTTACGGCAACTATCATATGAAAAAAAGCTATTTTGTTTTCTTTCTTTGGTGCTTTCTGGGTTTTTTGGTATTGCTGTATAGGTAAAAAGCTTCATCAAGATTAGTTTTTGAAATCGTGTTCCAAAAAAACCCTAATAACAACAGTTTGTATGTTTGAAACAACTTCAGATTCAGTAAATGAGAACACGATTGTCATTTTTGAGTAAACTATCCGATTAACACAAACTTCTCAGTGCTTCAGGTCTGCTGTAGCATGACCAGTCAAACAGCCAGATGACTTCAGAGCTTCACAAGTTACAAACAGAAGAAAAGAAAGTTTTGCAGGGCCATTATCAGTGCCCACTTCATGTCAAACATTCTAGTTTTTTTGATGCTCACAAGACGTGAGAATCTCAGGGTCCAGTAAAACTCAGAGCTGCCTTGTGTGCACATGTGCTTGATTGTCAGTGTGAGTGTGTGTGTGTGTTTGTGTGGATGCTCCTCACATGTCATTTTCATAGTCCCCGATCATTCTCCGTGAGTTTGAAGCGAGGAAGATGTCGTTTTCACGGGGGCAATTGTGATGACAGGAGCAGGTCTTAATAAACATCATCTTCTTTCTGAAGGAGTCCCCCTCAGGACAGCGGAACTCCACCTCGGCTGTGATGGTGGATTGAGGCGTACAGCAGCGGTCGTCTGTACACACACCGCAGAACTTTGGCTTATACAGCCTGACGCTCTGGCATCCGGACAACTCAAAACGCATCCCACGATGGCTTTTTGGGGTTCGTACACACTTCTTTCCTCTCTGAAAAGAGAAAGGTATCAGCTATTATTCCTTTTTAATATTTAAGCCTATACTAAAAATGATCAACAAACTCTATGCACTGCAACCACATAGTCCAACTTTGCATGGGTTTTTGTTAGTCTTTTGGCAACTAGTCATATCATTTAAGGGAAAAATAGAGTAAAGGACCAGGCCAGGTGTGCTTTAGTTTTAAGCACTAATTAGCAAGTTAGTTAGTTTACTGACCACATAGGGACATTGAACATCTTCAGAAAGTGTGCTTTATCTACTGCAGTGGTTCTCAAGCTTTTTTCTCCAAGTACCACCTCAGAAAAATTATTTCCCTCCAAGTACCACCATAATGACCGGTATTGGAGTACAGTAGTAGGCCTAATTAAGCAGCTACAGCAATGCACATTTCAAAAACAAGACAGATTAAATCTTTTAATTAACAATATTTATTATTGTCAGCCACTTAAATAAAAGGTTTAGCCTGTTAAAATCAATTTACTGATCGTATCTGTGTTATCGAACATGTCAAAGGGTTAAAAGTTTGTTCATGTTTTTACTTTGATTATTCAGAGATTCCTCCGCGTACCACTAGAAGGAAGCTTGTGTACCACTAGTGGTACGCGTACCACAGTTTGAGAACCACCGATCTACTGGATCTTTGCTTTTAAAGGAAAGGTTTTTGGAAATAGACTCATTTTACAGCTCCCCTAGTTTTTTAATCATTCAGCTGACCTCTGGGTCTGACAGGAGCACTTTTAGCTTAGCTTAGCATAAATCATTTAATTGAATTAGACCATTAGCATCTCACTCAAACTTTTTTTAAAAAGAGCTTTGATAATTTTCCTATTTAAAGCTTTACTCTTTTGTTGTGATGCTGTATACTAAGCCCAAGAGGAAATGAAAAGTTGCTGTTTTCTAGCTCTATAGTTCTAGGAACTTTACTCGCATTCTGGCAATATTCAAGAAACTTTGCTGCCATCCCATGGCTGCACATGCACAGCACTGCTAAATAGTTTCTTTGTAAGGAATAGTTTCAGATGTTGCAAAATATGATTGTCCCTGCTTCAGCCATGGTATTACTCACATTGCACCAAACCTGTACACGTCTTTTTTTTTTTTCTTCTATTGGGCACAAAAGAACAAATTTTGAAGATTGTTGAGTAACCAACAATACACAGTAGCCCCATGGCTTTAATATTGCCTTTTTTCTTACTATGGAAGTCAGTGGCTACCGTCAACTGTTTGGTTATGAACATTCTTCAGAATATCTTCTTTTATGTTCAACAAAAGAAAAAAAAATAGGTTTAAGTCGGTTTTAATTTTTTGGGTGAACTATTGCTTTAAGTAGCTATAAGGGTTATAGTTTAACTATAGAATTAGATTAGTTTGGCTAACAAAATTGTTCAGAATTTCTTTGAGATCCAACATATAAATTAATCTGAAATGCACACTATAATGCACCAAGCAACAGTGCAGAAAACGCATAATTCAATTGTTTTGGATAAATTATCACCAGGTTCTAATCAGGTACTAATTGGTTCCCATGTTCATTTATCATTAAATTAAAACTAAATGAAAAATTATTAAAACGTGTAGCTTGACTGCAAATTAATTGAGTGAGCAGTCCTTCCAAAATATACTCTTTTGCTGATTTTTATTGCCAGTACATAATACAATACATGCCATGCTGATTACGTCACATTGTTCATGCAATAGAGTGGAATATAAACAAAACAATGGACTTTTCATTCAGCACTTTCAACCCATCTTACCTTGATGTCCTTTTCCAGATCTGCATGGCAGGGCCGGATCATGCACATGCGGGTCTGTCTTTCCAGCTGGCATTGCTCATTGTCATTGGTTACACGGGAGGACACACCCATGCCACAGGTTGCAGAGCATTCACTCCATTCAGTGGTCTGAACAATGCAGTTGTCCCTCGCGCTCTCAGGCTGGAGACCATGAGCTGAGATTTCTCTGAATGCTAATAGATAAAAAGTGGATGTTAAAATCGTGCGCTAATAACAACAACAACTGGAATGTTTATTGTTGTTATGCAATGCAGCAAGTATGATGGGTTTTGATAAGGTCAAACTGTCCAAATTCACAGGGTCCATGGCCATGTTTTAAGGGTTAGTTCACCCAAAAATCGAAATTCAGTTATAAAATACTCACTCATGTCATTCCAAAGCCCTGTAACCTTTGTTCATCTTTGTTCAACAAAAATATCATTTTAAATGAATTAAACATAGACATCAATGTCCTGATGTTTAAAGCCCAGAATAAGTTTCAAATAATAATAAAAAAGAACACTTTTGTGCACCAAAAACATGTAAGAATATGTAAAAAATATGTAAAAAATAATAATAATAATAATTGTTTGCCAATGTCCTTCACCTCAGGGCATGGTGCGCATTTACTTTTGAAATATGATGCTTGCATGTTGCAGTGCTGACTATACTATATTGCCCGTAGTAAATGCACACCCTGACCTGAATTTTTATGGTTTTGAGTAAATCACTGAAGCCACATGGAAAGCTTTTGGTTCTATTTCTGGACTTTGAACACCTCAGGACTGTTACTGACTATGGAGGATGAGGTAGGTCTGCTATCTAAAATATCTTTCTTTTTGATCGGAAGATGAATAAAGGTCTCAAGAGATTGGAGCAACATGATGGTGAGTAATTAAAAACAAATCTTCTTTTTGGGGGAAACTAACCCTGCAACCGGTGGACCCCTTCTTGCCCAAGACCAATGAGAGGGGCTTTTAAAGAAAAACCTTACATGACCTGGATTGTCCCACCAGATGATTGATTATTTATGTTTAGGACAAGTGAACTGACTTTCAAAAAGAAGCAGCATGCAAAGCAAAATGAAAGAAAAGTTGACTTGCCAATTGACCTACCAGCCACAGCTGACTGGAAGGTGTCTTCTTGTGGGATCTGGTCGCACACCCACTCCTCACAGCACTTGCCAGGGATCTGGACGCGCCGTGGGTAGGGACAGTCTGGAGAGGGCAGCCGTATGTTGCTTGCGCAGGTTGGTACGCAGCCAATCTCCCCATTCATGCAGACACATTGGTGTTTACAGCTGGGTTGGAAAGTCTCACCACTGCGATAAATCACACCACCCAGATCGCACGTCTGACCTTCTTGAGCTGCAACACATGCAACCGTCATCTTAATGGGATAGTAATTCTTTCATCATTTACTCATCCCCCACTTGTTCCAAACTAGTTTGAGTTCCTTTCTTCTGTTGTACACAATGAACTGAAGAATGTTGAGGAAAAAACAGCCCCTGACTTACATAGTATATTTTGTTCCTTATACTATGATTGTCAATAGCTGCTGGTTTCCAGTATTTTTCAGAATATTTTTGTGTTCAACAAAATTTACACTCACTTCAGTCAGTGTAATGGTGAGAAAATGTTTGAGCTACGTATCCCTTTAATAACAGTGAGAGGCTCCCACTTGTGGACAAGAAGTGTATTGCAACGCATGCATTTACACGACCAATGTTCAACAATAACTCTCATATATAGTACTCACCCATGCAGATGCCTGTCTCAGTGTCACTGAGCACACTGTAGTCACAGTACAGGCCCTTATGATGGTCGCATGGCTCCAGGAAAGAGCAAGGCTCTCCTGCCTGTCGTGCACACACTTTACAGCAGCTGCAGCCATCCAGCACTAGACTGGTGCCTACAGGACATAATGGGCTTTCGTCCGGGCAGTCACAGGGCTGAGAGCAGTCCTGGCATATTGCCTAAAAGGAACAACGACACAGAATTAGCATCAGTCATAGAGGTTTCCTCTCATAAATCTGTGGGACTGACATTTTTTTAATACCACAGATTCCAGAGCTTAAACAGAGAGAAAAAAAAAAATGTTTTCAGCACATGGATTGATAGTTGATTGTTCTAAAATATCATTGCATTGCATCGCATTGTTGTCATTTGCATGATTGGCAGTCCCTATGCAATATTCTTGATGGCCGCAAGAGGGAGATATTACGCATTACAAATGTAGATTTAAAACTTGTGATGTGATGTTTTGGAGTTACTCTAGTCTATTTTCAGCACGAATTCCAACACACAATTAAGCATTTTTATGATGATGAACCGTTTATAAAAAATATGAAATGATCCAAAAGTGTCTGGAATACTGAAAACTAAAACTAAAAAGGTATAATAATAATAATAAAGTAGGCATATTTATAAAAAAAAATGCATATACAAATATTACCCATTAAGTGTATGTAGAATATTTCCATATGCAAAGTAAAATAATAAAATGCTGTCATAACTTAGTGCACATCTACTGTCACAATTTATTAATATCACTATTCTGAGCCCTACAAACTCAACAAAGGACAGAAACCAATATAGTGACTTCCATAATCTATTCATTGTGTATGATCATGTACAACTATTAGAATTCATTTACATAAAAGCCTATTAAACCAAAACATAAAACAATGGGTAAGATGCTATCCACACCCCCAGATTTTAAATAGTATATGTTCTGTACATTACAGCGCATCTGGTTAATGTAAATGCTAATTGTGAATGTAAATTCAAATGTAATTATAGTAAGAGTATGCAAATATTAACATGAAAATAGCAATAGAGATTAATGTAGTTCACTCACCGTGTGTATAAGCAGGCAGAGAGCGATGCATGATCTGGTCAATGCTGTTCCAGTCATTTCCTCAAAGAGTTTCCAACAGAAGCACACTCCACGGGTTTGTTTTGGTGTCTGTGATCACGGTTAAGCTTCAGGACTGTAGTGGAGTGGAGAGCGGAGAGCCCCTGTTTAAATACTAGCAGAATGGGGTGTAGCCCACCGGAGTCAAGCCATGCCACGCGACCCAGAGGGGTGAAAATATTTCAATTCCAGATGGTTTTCCATAATGTTTGAAAACGCAAGAGATGCTGTCGACCAGCCTTTCAATTAATCATACCACAGATTCCAGAGCATGCACATGGGAAAAAGTCTGGTTTCTGCACATGGTTTGACTGCTGTTTATCTGAATATTAATGTAGGCCAGTCTACTGGGATGGTTCAAGATGCTTTGGCAGATCGTAGATTAAAACATTTATCAGATAAGCGTGGAATGCAGCAATGTTTAGACGTCATACAAGTGATGTGTGAAAGTGTGCGTGCTAATGCTTCATGTTTGGACTGGCGTTGCATTAAACTGAGAAAACAAAATGGTCGTTTGGTCACACAAATATTTCCCACCGCATGATGTCATGCTAGACAGGCCTGCAGGGCAGAGGATGTGACATGGCCTGCGATTTAATGTTTGCTGGAACTAAATTACACAGAGGGCAGTGTGAAGTTGTGTTTAGTGGAAATCCAAAACAAGCTCATGAAATCCGTCTGAGTCAGGTCCAGAGAAAGAAACGCAGTAGAATGAGATTATGTTTATTTTTCTCTCTCCTCGCAGCTATTTCCTGAAGCATGTCAACCTCCTGAGGTTTTATATGAAAGAAAAGAAACAAAATGTGCTGGACAACAGTTAGTGGTACGAACCTGACCTTTACGTGCCTGCGTTAAAACTTGCCGACACATTACTAGCTATTACTTGGGTGTTTTCAATTGATTAAGTGTAAAAAGTTGGCATTTCCTTTGTGGTTTCGAAGGTTTTGTGAGTGGTTGCTAGGTGTTGTTGAAACATTCCTTAAAATGTAAAGGAAATGGTGAAAGAATTTTATGGACAACTTTTTAAATATCAAAATTTAATGGTGCGTTTAGTAAATTTTTAGCATAGAATGTTAGCATTAGCACTGCAATGTTAGAATGCTCAGTACATGCACACTCCATCCTCTTTTTCTCTAAAAAATGATGGGTGGAAATATTAACAGAGTTAATGGGTGGAGTTTTAACAGTGAATTGCCACCTTCAGTAGTTTGATGCATAGCTTTTACCACAATTTCCAAGTATATTCTTAGTTTCTTAGTGTTGACACCTTGTGGACAAACGAAGTAATGCAAAAATGTTACAAATTACGATGTCATTATTCCATCACCAAGTCTATCAGTCTTCAAAATTTTTGTGCTTCTTCAGTTACAAATACTGATTCTTCTATTGTATCCACCTGTAAAACACAGTAGTAACTGTTGCTTTCTAAGTTTAGCTTTTGTTTACATCACCAAACAAATGTGATGTTACTAGCATAGCCAACAAGCTTTGTTTCCATCTCTCTTTTTTTTTTGCAAATTTTGGGATATTGCATAAAAATGCTGCATGAAAACACCAAACACTGAAGAGCAAAATTTGTCGATGCGCAGCTCCACAAGTCCCAAACCAAGCAAGTCAGTGGCAAGGAACAAGCATCACCAATTGACGAAAGTGAAGAAAAAAAAAACACTGGAATGAAACTAGACTCAGTTGAGCTCAGTTGAGTTCTTGTCTGGCCAAACTTCTTGTGCAGAGCTGCAGTCTAGATGCCGGAGGCTGGAGAATGCCGGATGTCCATCGTGGAGAAGCTGCAGGTCTGAGTAGGTCACTTCCAGGTGTTCAGGCAAGCCCACAGGATCAGTGCGGAGACTTGTCTGTCACTGAGGTTCAGGAATCAGTCTCACGCTCTCCACTCATTCATGACCACCACAGAATCTGCTCAGGACACAGCAAGGATTATGGAGTCCTCGGGATAAGGGCAAATAGACTAACATAAGTGAGGGTGCCACATAAAAACAAAAAAAGAAGTGATTTTTTGTAACAGATCATGTGACAACAAGAACATGGGTGCGATTGGATGGCATTAATGGACAAACCAGCAGACTGATCACATTGTAAAACATCTTAAAGATTTTTTAGTCATTATGAAATGCTGTAGCCAAAGTCCATCATCAAAGTGGTTCAGTATCATTGCCTCTCAGAACTGGCGTGTTACCGTGTGTTCATTGCATTTTGTCTTCATCTTTTGAGGAGCTAGTAAATATTTTATTATAAGAAAAAAGGCCTGCAGTGGCTTCTCCTACCTCAGCAAATGCTTCTCAGGAAATATTTTGTTTTTGATGTATGTTGCATGTTTATCAGGAAGTGACCATATTGTTTTCTTGGATGCCGTGCTTTACTTGCAAATGTTTTATGCTATATTTCAGTTTTAGGTTTAATTCACATCTTTGGATGGAAGCATAGCAAGTGTGTGAGATTCTGTCTGACAATTGGTGAAACAGTGGGGGTCACATTAGTCTTTTTTTAGTAAGCGTTTCTCAGGATATCCTCATGTTAGTCTAAAAAGGGTGGTCCAGAGTATAATTTTAAGGCTTTTTTTCTGTTTATAAGATGCAAAGCAATGTGTGCTCTCGCTTCATTTGTAAAAAATCACATTATTTTTTCATATATCTTACATTAATTATATACATCTACTCAGCTAAAATGAAAACGACAATTAAAATTAAATTGTAAGCACTTCTCTCTTTGTGTCATGTCCTTTGGAAGCCCAAATACAGAAACAGAACAAGCTCTGTGGAAATAGTAGCATTTAGATGGCGTTTTAGCTTTCTCTGCCATAACACTGCAGTGCCTCTAGCCATGCCCCATTGGTGTGTGGGGTGTATGCATGTGGTGAACCTGAAGTGTTTGTGATCTCACTAACCCAGATGTATTTTTTGGTAGTCCCCAAACTTCATTCACTGTAGGCTTTGCTAAGCAAAAGCCTCATTCACACTACGAGCGACCCGCAAAGCGGCAAGCAACCATTCATTTCAACAGAAAGTAAGCAACTTCCAGCAACCTCCTTCTACACAAGCAACAGCGACCGTTGGCAACCAGGTGGGCAGGTCTAACGACACAACAAAGTTGAGAATCCTTCTACTTTTTGCAAATAAGGAACGACTTTCTTAAGCGACAGCCAATAGGAGCACCAGTGTGAGACTTGCATTGAATAGAACTAGTGACGTCACTGTGAGGTGTGGTCTTAGGGGTGAGGTTAGGTGTACGCATTAAAAGCATTGCATGCAGTCTCAGCTTGCATCTGCACATCTCACTCAATGTGTCTTTAATGCAAAGAATTGGTGAAGTATCATTCTAGATTCCCAATTTATAACACAACAACCTCAAAACATCTGTTTCTACATAACCATGTGTTAAAGCTCAAAAATGTATGTTTTGCGGATATCTTTAATAGTTTTGCACGTGCAGCCTGCTAAAATGTCTGCATATCTACTGCAAACAGAGATTTTATCATGCTGTGGCGTGCTACGAGGTCTCTTGTTTTCATGGGAATTTTATTTCTCAGCATTGGGGAACTTGAGGTGCAGGAATGTAACAGCAGGCAACTCGCCGTGGTCTCTTTCCTCTCGTCCAGAGTGGCGGGTTGGGGATTGTGCTTTGGCAACAGGATACTCCAGTATGGCCATGAAACATGTTCATAAGTTCAAAACAGAACCGTAACTAAGGAGTTCCGTAAATATCCTCAAGCTGTGTGACTGTGGAGTTGCCATGACTCTGTTTCTGCTGGGGGACATCGTGCTAACTGTACTCTGCGTTGTTCAGTCTCTGTCATGTGTTGAGAACTGGTAGCTGCTCCAGTCGGTTTTAGAATACATCGCGACGAGTCACCATATTTAGTGTCACTGAGATGTTGATGAGCAATGGTTAGTCATTCATATCAGATCAGCACACTGTCAAAACTCTATAAACTTTCCCGGAATTAGGATAAACCTGTCTCATCTCAAATCTTACAATCAGTTCTTCGTGGTAACAGACATTTTAGTAGGCTAGGCGTTATTAGATTAGTGTGTTTATCTGAAAGATGTTCTGCCATTGATTCTTTGGACGTTGCAAATAGTGAGATTCTGCCTTGATGAAAACCGTACAACATCAGCATCTGATCTTGTTGCGTGTAAATATCTTCTTGGCTTTTTCATTTGCGTGCTCATTAATGAATAAAGGCAAACAGTTGCTGCCTGAAAAACAAAACACCAGAAGTGTAGAGGTCAATGTTGTACGCAGGTTTAATACCCTTTCCCAACTACTTGTCTTCATGATAACAGAACACAGCGCGGTGTGTTTTCACTATATGAACAACTTTACTGCCAGCCTTTGGTACACCAAAATTCCACATTAATGACACCATTTAATGTGGGACATAAAATAGTTTTTGCCGCACTGCATCTGTGACACACAATACAACGGCAGCATTTCACTACTTTTAAATAGCCAGATATCAGTTTCTGTGGCATGGTACTATAATAGCATATTTTTCCGGATTTGTTACGCAAATCGACTAATATAAGATTGTAAAACTTGATTGCATATCTTCTAGAGGTTTTCTGGGAGCTTAATACGTTGCAGCTTTAAACGTCAGCCAGGAATCTGTTTACAAGATCTCGAACTGCAGCAACAAACACTTCAGATGAGCTACAAAATACTGGATTGAAGTTTGTTTTCATGATTAAAATCTTTTAATGACTGTCAAGCATTTTGTTTCTGGTACAGAGTAGAATATGAAAGAAATGTGTTCATATTTCCTAATTTGGGAAAGAGCTATTTTCTGAGCTTGGCTGATCCTCTTTGTGTGTTGGGTTATTTGTTTTTTTTATATATATTTTATTCATTGTAAATTCTTCTTAATTATCTTAAAGTAGTGTGGGTAAAGTACTTCAAGGCAGTATCTACAACATATGCAGATAAACAATGAACTATTCCAATGGTCTGTCATACTGTTGCATGACAGTCAATTTGTGAAATCCCTTAAAGGGCACCCATCATGCAAAATCAACTTTTAAAGCCTGTTTGGACAGAAATATGTATAGGTATAGTGTGTACACAATGTCATATTGGGGTGATATAAACATAACAATATACAAGTATTGTTTTAAAAATTTCATGACGTTAAACTAGGATCCAAATCCCAGCAACATTGAGGCACCATGAAGTAGAAGTGTGGTTTTCCCCGCCAACTGATATTGGTTGACAGGCATGTATCACCATGTCTCAGTATTATCAAGTATTATGTCCACAAGATTTGCATAGAAACTGTAATTAAACCAGCTGTTCCAACTATCAGTGATCCAAATGCACCTGCATCCTGTCACATTTGCCACAAGTAGATGAGCAAAAACAGCGCGTACAGTATGTGAGTGAGTGTGTACACAGCAGACTTTGTAGTGGTATTATTGTGTGGCTCATTCATCATTGCAGGCAGGCTGAATAAACTCCACAATAACTACATCAAATAACCATTCAGAAACTACCTGGTTCAGTCTTAAAGGGCACCTGTGATGCAAAATCAACTTTTGAAAGCTGTTTGGATATGAATGTGTGCAGGTATAGTGTGCCCACAGTCCTATTGGAGTGATATAAACACAACAAGCCTCTTTTTTAAATTTCCTGATGTTAAAATAGGATCCAAATTCCAGTCATTTGGAGGCCCACATAGGAGTGCGGTTTTAGCACATCAAAAAAGGCGAATTTCTAGAACCAATAGACGTAAAAAAACTCCTCAAAATGTTGCTTTCGTGAGCTTTTTTGGACTGCCAAAAAAAAACTCAAAACAAACTTTGTTTTCAGCTGGATTTTGATGATACAATCATTTCAGTCCATTCACTGATGTAGTTTGAGGTATACTGGAGATTTAAGACATACATATTGTGTAATTATTGACTCTAGAACCACTAAGCTAGTAAGTAGCTGATGATTACACAAAGAAACACATACACAGTCAAAATAACTTTTCTCCTGATTGTTGAGACCTAAAATGCATCAACTATTTGTTGATAATGAGCCATCTATCATTTAAAGTAAGCATACAAACTGGAATACAGACCAAAGGTCAATGTTCACAATGAATAAGCTGCTGAAGCTCCAAACTCCAAATCTGTCTGACCGGATGAGGTGAAGCTTCTGGTAATCACACTACTGTACACAACTTGAAAGAAAGATTCCACTACATTTGCTGTCAGGAGGATGTAACATCTTTTCGCTGAATGTAAGCTTTGTCAACCTGAATCACATGCAGCTATCCAGTTTTCTGTCGGAAATGTCTTTGCCCCCTTTGGTGTGGAGAGAGAAGGATATGAGGATGGTTCCTGACCTTTCTCTGCAGCTCTCAATTACGTGTGGTGTTTGCTCTCATTTGAGTTGACGTTTGGTTCCTTCCGGTGACCTCGGAAGGCAACCTTTGTAGCATTGCTATCATGAGATGAACAAAGAATGAGGATCTTCAAGGATCTGCTGGCTTGGAATGGCATAGCTTCTAGTTGTGTTACAGGAGCTTGTGTTTTTAGTAACCTTAAGCATGCTTCACTGAAGTAATGATGATTTTATTACAATTCACAATGCAGTAAAAGTCAACACTGCATGTCAGCAAGGCAAGGGTTTAGGAGCTGTTACGATAGCAGGTAGTAGTTTAAACTGTCAAATCATGTATCAAATATTTCTGATTGAAGTCCTAACCCTCTTGTTGACCCAGGCAATATTTTAACAACAGAAAAAACTAAACAATGTTTAATGTCTTGAAAACATTTTTCACATTTGCTAGTACTTTTAGCATTAGAAAATATTCCCTTTACTTCAGTCAAAAATGAGTGGTGTCCTCTGATTAAACATCGATGAAATACTCCACACTGATGAGGGAAAAAAAGATTGTGAGGAAGATGAGATTGTTTCTTCATACAAAATAGATTTGAGTATTTAAATGTAGCTGCTTTATTGTATAGGTTTAGTCAAGGCAGGTCATTTTGACCCCGTGGGCAAATAGTGTGTATAGAATTCCAAGACAGCAGCAGGGTTAAGTAAAATGTGGAATTGTCTTTGTCTATTTAGCACTAGTCATGGTGCCAACATGGCAGCCAATAGTGAATTCAATATTTGTTAATCATTAACTCTACATTAATAAACGTTAGTAAGCAGTTTATACCTGCAACTACAAATGCTCTATTCTTGACTTTTAAGCACATTTAAAATGTGCTTAATAATTGTTTTTTAATACTTGGTTACTGATTAATTATTCATGACTAAATTAAGTATCGCATTATTTACAAACCATTTGAATTTAAGAGTAGTTGGTGGTTTATAAAGATCATTCAGAATGAGTTAGTAAACGATTAATAAACTATTAAATTCAACATTTATTTATTGTATTATTCAGGCATATTGTATTGGTTACTATGTATGTGTCACGATCAGAGGAAGGAGATTGAGTCAAGCGTACAAAACAGCAGTATTTATTGACTGGTTAAACCGTTGACACAAGATGAAGACTTGAAAGGGACAAAGGCATAAGGTTAGGGATCCATGCAGAGCAGTGATAGTTCAGTGTTCATGAAAGTCACTTCCCTGTTAGGAGGTTCAGATGAAGACGGATCGGTGGGAGCACAGGAGGGTGTCCGATACGAGGTGAAGAGCAGGCTAGGGGGATCGTGTCCATTGGTGATACTCGACAGAGTGGAAGTGAAGGAAGGGAACAGATATAGTGTGTCCGGAGTGGAATCAGGTGCAGGGCTAATAGGCTGGGGATTGTGCACGGCTGGAAGACGGTCTAGGTGATTGGGAGTGATGAGATGAGGAGTGACGAGCTGGGGACGTGACAGTATGTTAATAAATGCTTTATTAACTCAACTTCCTGCAGTTTTGTGGCCTGATCTAAAGTAAGGACTGTACATGCTTTATAAATCCCTTATAAACAACAAGTAAAGGCTTGATATCAAATGAACAATAATCTTAGCAATCCTATCTAAATAATAAAATGACTGTGAAGTTTAAACATTGCTGAATAACAGGAGTGTAAAATACAGCATAAAATTGGATTAAAAATAGGCAATATAATTTAACAGTATATTATGATACAACTTTTTAAGCTATTTGGTGATGTTTAAACTGTACAGTAATTTTATTTTAGATAAGGTTGCAAAGATTTATTTTTCATTTGATACAGTTTCATTTGTGTACAGTTGAAGTCAGAATGTTTAAAAGCTGTTTAAAATAAAACTGAGCCTTTAATAATCATTTATAAAGCATTTATAAAGCATGAATAGTCCTCACTTTAGATCAGGTCACAAAACTGGATGAAGTTGAGTTAATAAAATATTTATTAACATACATAATAACCATTACTATATGTCTGAATAATAATAATTATAAACGTTGATTTGAATAGTTTATTAATTGTTTACTAACTCATTCTGAATGATCTTTATAAACCACCAACTACTCTTAAATACAAATGGTTTGTAAATAATGCGATACTTAATTTAGTAATGAAAAATTTATCCTTAAAGTATGAAAACACAACTATTAAGCACATTATAAATGTAATATAAGTCAAGAATAGAACATTTGTAGCTGCAGGTATAAACTGCTTATTAACGTTTATATGTAGAGTTAATGATTAACAAATAATGAATTCACTATTTGCTAATGCTTAATAGATGATTCATAGCGTGTAGTTATTATAAAGTGTTAAGATTTAGGAAAGTTTACAATGGGATGCCTCAAGGATCATCTTTAGGCCTGTTTGCACTTCTATATGTTGCTAAGGCAAAACTAATGCTAAGGCTTATTCTGAGATTCCATCCATCCTTCATACCACTATATCCTATTTATGGGGATCCTGGAGCCTATTGCAGCAGGCCAGAGGCAGGGAAACACCCTGGGCTGTGTTTCCCAAAAGCACAGTAAGCCTACATAGACCACAAAGATCATAGATTAGTGCCTGTGGTTTCTGAAATGCACTAGATTCCAATGCTTTTGAGAAATGCATCCCCAGACAGTTGGCCAAAGGAAACATGTGCATTCTCCTAAAAGACAGTACCTAGAGGAAACTTTTTACGAACGCGTACTTCATTTCCCAACATGTTGATTTTATTTTATTTATTTAAATTTTTTTTGTAAAGCACCCATGCTACCCATTGAACAACAATCAATAAAATAAAATCATTAGCTTGTTTAATTTATGTTTTTGCAACAAATGCAAGAATTGTTATTAGAGACTAAAGTCAGATCCTCAAGTTTATTTTCTGGTGGAGTCGCATAAGAGGGCAAGCGTCATGTCTGTAAAGATCTCTGATTCAGCATCAGTGCACATATGCCGGACTCAGTACATAATCCCCCACTTCAAAAAGACACAGACTGGGCAGAACTTTGGCTGTATTTAATGCCTATGTCAAATGTACTTTCATCAGGTGGCTCACGTTTTAGTTAATCTCCATTTTTGACTGAATGCAGATGTAAGCACCTGTTCCCATGAGTATGTTGTATTTCCCACATGCCTTTGATCTCTGTCTGTATCCTTTTGTTGAAGTTAGGCAAATTCATGTTGACGGATGGCAGAAAACTGAAGCTGGTTAAGCAAGTTAAAAGGCCTAACATGGAAAACATAGCATAACAACTAAATAAAATGAAGGCAATGTGACTATTTGATTTCTGAGCATTTAGAGTTGTAGTGAATGGACACATACTGTAATACTCAATGACAATTTCATTTCTGCAGTTTAGTTCACAGAGCCTAGAGGATGTTATTCTGCTGAAAGTTTGCAGTATAGTGATAATGAATTAAAATAAGCTTCAAACTTGTTTTGTTTTCTACTTTATGTTGTTGGCATGAGGATGGGCTAGTCGTGTCAATCACAGTATAGTCAAAGTAACGTAAACAAAACCAGCTTTTTGTAGAACTGAATGTGTCTAATAAGCTGAACTTTCTATGTTTCATATTGATGAAACTTAATACCTTTTAATTTTGGATACTTTATTCTTGAGAGTGTAAAGCTCCTTTCTGACTACATGATTTTGTGAGCTGAGCTCCAAAAGTGAAGTTTCACAAACTAATTTCGAGAGGAGCATGTGATATGATTGATCGCGGCTGGTCTCTCATCTGTAATCATTAGTCAGCCAATCGGATTATTCCAAATTCACTATAAATAGCCCTTCTACCATTACTCCCTTATTTTCTTTTTTTGCAGAATTCCCCATCCACCCTATCTTCCCCTTTTCCTCCTTTACCAGGGGGAGCTCTCGAGAACTACCTGATCTCGTACTCTCTATATGCTTATTGACCAGGTGGGTTCTCTCTCAGGACAGCATGCCAAATTTGCTATTATTATCAAGCAATATCTAAGTGTGTACTCTTGAATTGATGTTGTGGAGATTTGTAAATGACAAATGGATGTCTTGTATAGTGTGTAATATTGTACAACAACCAATGCCGTTTCTGCGGCAGTTCACAACATCAGCACTGATTTTTAAATTGATAACATAGAGGAGAGAGGACTGTGCAGCTAGGTAGACATGAGTTGGATGGGAGTTGTAACCAATAATCCAATTTTAATATGATTAAGACAATACTCTGACTGAGAGTCTACCCAGCAAGCACACAATGTTATTAGACATTAATATTTGGTTAGATTTAGGTTGTGATGTCAGGTAATCAAATCTGTATGTCCATCCAGTGTTTAAGGACAACGTTACATTGACGTCAAATGACATTGATGTTTGGTTGATTTTATATTGTGTTGGAAAGTGACCAAAATCCATCGTTGAGCCAACAACATAAACCAACGTCATATTGACGACAAATAATGACATTTATTCGTCAGGCATGGCAACCAAAATCCAACGTCTGATAGATGTCATGGTGGTAATGTCCACACAATGTCAAGCTGTAACATCATAGATGCGTAGATATTTGGTAGATTTAAAGTTGAATGTTGGACATTGACGTCAGACTGACGTTAGGTTCTGATGTCAACCAGATTTTCTAAAAAAATGCAACGTCCCACGATGCTGAGAGAGAGTGACAATCTGACGTCATGTGGACATCCTGTGCCTGCTGGGGACCATGTAAACTGGATTTAAGTTGCTTTGATTTAAAAATGAAAAATGGAAAAATAGCTCAGATGTAGCTAAACTACTTTTGCCATGTAGCTTTT
Source organism: Danio albolineatus (assembly GCA_903798035.1). NCBI lineage: Eukaryota > Metazoa > Chordata > Actinopteri > Cypriniformes > Danionidae > Danio > Danio albolineatus. The sequence goes on along the minus strand of CAIGQQ010029009.1, from coordinate 36,075 downwards.
AGCTTAGCTTGCTACAATTCTCAGAGGGTAGTGTAGTTAAGCTACATTTTACGTAAAGTAGCTAATAGCTTAGCTCACTGCATTTTTCAAGTAGCTTGCCCAACACTGGAATAATCTGACACAGCGACTTTTGAATTAGGAAAAGAAAATTCTTAGGAGGTCCAAGTAATATACAAGGTAACGTAAGTAATTACTCTAATTAGGAGGTTCCAGATTGTGTGTTTGTTGTCCTTGTAGAACTGGGAATCTTCTGACAGCTATGACCAAGTGACCACTTTATTGCTTTATCAGCTTATTTATGTATTTGCCAAAACGTGAGCAGCAATTAGAACGCCACAGAATTATCAGTCCGAACTATGATAATTACGAGATTAAACACAGCTTTTTCATCATTGTCTATTGGATCCAAAGGCACATTGAAAAAATAAAGCAGGTCTATTGATTTCTGTGAATTTTAGAATACTCAAATAAAAGAACACATTGTGACATTATAAATCAAGTTGTTTCCCAAAACCCAGTGAAAGAAATTTAACAATTAGCTCTTTATTGGCCACGTTCCTTTAAACAGGCAGCAGTCCAACTTTTAAAATATTCTTTTATCCAACACCAAACTTTTATGTAAGACATTGTCAATGAGAGCCTTGTACAAATCCAATATTCCTCCTAATGACGCTGGTTTTCAAATACTTTCGGAAGGCCGCAATAAATTGCATCAACGTCTGTCTGAAATGGCAGAGCGCAATTCCATCAAAGTTAATTTAATAACAGAGCGTATGTTTAACATCTAAAACAACAAAACGCAATTTCCCTAACATACATAAAGAGCCTATTCAGTCTGTGACTGCTGTCAATTCTTCTTTTAAAGAAGAAAGTAAAAAGACACATACACACGCTGTAAAGAGAGAAAATAAAGACTCAGGTTCTATTTCAAATGTTAGCCAAAAGGTTTCATAGTAAGCAAATTTTCAAATAAGACAAAATCAATATTAATATGTAGGTATTACTGGAATTGTTTAAGGTATAGAAGCAGAGTTGTTTATGAATAGAATTTTCAGCTATAATGAAAATGTTCTCCAATTGACCATATGCAAAATTACATGGTTTCTGATGAGCAAGCATTGTGTTTTTGAGAGATTCTTTAAATAATACAAGTTGTGTGTTCTCATTTTTTAGCAGTGACCCCCCCAAAAAATATATATTTATTTTTGGTTCTGCAGCTTTAACATATTGCATGAATTATATTTAGCTAAAATGGATGCATTCAAATAGTTATCTCTACCAATGTTGTATTGAGAACTGTGCCAGGATGATGAAAATGAAACGGGGAAGTACAAGGATAATAAGAAGATGGTTTTAATAGCTCTGTTTGATGGTTTTCTTGGGAGTCTAACAGTATTCGGGTACAGAAAATGAATAATGCAAAAGTGATGGATTGTCTTGTTTCTAATCCAAATATCAAAATATATATTTAGTATATCATGTAAAACTATTGTTTAGTTTTCACTGTCATAAGAAATAAATGCAAAATAAGAGTCTTGCTTGTTTTAAGGAAATTAACTGCCTGTGGGGTAAACAAAATAATCTTGTTTTCGCTTTGAAATTTAGATATTTGGGCTAGAATCAAGACAAAAATTCTAAGTAAAAAATGTTTTTTGCATAAATCATATAAATTCCATACAAATACAGTGATTAAATACAATTCTGTAGCTCCTGGTCAATTACAGTATAATTCAGACTGGGCGTTGCATATCTTTGCGATGTGACTATTGCAGATGCGCACATTGTGAAAACGATGGTGAAACGATATATTGAGCAGCCCTATTGTCAAGCATTAAAAAAGTTAATTCTTTATGGTATGAATATGGAATTTGGATATATCACATCCGCCGTGTTGTTGTTATCACGTGACCTATCCATGTCAGTTGCGTTGCTTCACTTCCATGAGGAAATAAGTGGCAATTGTATGAATTCAAAGTCAAAATCTTGCTAGAAGTAGTAGGTCATCCAGGTACTTCTTGCCTACTTTTTTTTTTTTTTTTAACAGATGACACACAACAGTCACATGCGAGACACCATGTCAGCTGTGTTGTCAATATTAAAGGAACAATCCACTTTTATTAAAATAGGTTAAATATAATTCCCCTGGAATTAAAGAATTGAGTTTTACCATCTTTGCATACATTTAGCCAATCTCTGGGTCTGTATGGACTATGAGCTTTAGTTTAGCTTAGCATAAAACATTGAATTGGATTAGACCATTAGCATCCTACTCAAAAACAAAGAGTTTTGATAATTTTCCTTTTTAAAACTAGACACTTCTGTAGTTATACTGTGTATTAAGACCAACAGGAAAATGAAAAGTACTGAAATGTACTCTACACTATTCGACTAATGTCTTGTCGCCTATCCAAGTTTTAGGAACAACAAATAATGACTTGATTTCTAGTTGATCATTTGGTATCTGAAGTGGCTTACAAGAAAGGCAAAAGCCCCTAAATTACACTTATTTTAGCTAAATAAAATATGATCTATGCTCTTACAACTGGGATCGACGACCAGTATTTTGTCAGGTAGTGTAGGTTACGTATGTAGCTGGGGACTATTTCTAGGCACTGCGCAATATCATTTCAACTGCTGTAGCCATTGTACGGCAGCAAAATTCCTTGATTGTTACACAAAAATGAAAGTGAGAGAGCATGATGCTAATGGTCTAATCTGATTTAATGATTTATGTTAAGCTAAAAGTGTTAAATTAAAAGTGCTTCAAGCAGAGCCAGAGCTCTGAATGGATTCAAAATTTGTAAAACTCAACTGTTTAACTATAGTGGACTTATAAAAGGCAATAGTATCTAGATGCAGCCTTTATGATGCAAGCTGAGATTGCATCTCTCAGCAATGCAATGTCAAACACAATGCACTCAATGAAGGGTAGGGTTAAGGGTGAGGTTAGGTGAGCCCATTAAAAAGCATGGCATGCAGCTCAGATTGCATCTGCACCAGCTCTGCATCCATATTCTCTCATAAAACGTGCCTTTTTCCAGGGGGAAAAGATTTGTATAATTACTAGAATACAGTCATTTTATAAAAAATAAACTGTATAATGTGTATTTTACATAAGGGACATCAAATTATGAGTCTCTAGTATTACTGGGCATGTTTGATTGGCCATTGCACTATAGTTTGTTGCAAAAACTTTGCAACCTTGGTGCTTGTCCTGCTTCACATAGTAAATTCCAAGTGTGAAAGTTTCACTGGGGTTTGAAAACAGGGTTTAAAACATTGACTACTTTGAGCACAAAGTTTAAATCCCTGGTTGATAACAAACATTTTGCATAATAATGAAAAACCTAGTTTATAAAACGTGACCGACTCAGTTCCCTTAACCTTCCTCATATTGAAAATAAAAAGTTATCAGGATAAAATAACACTAATAGTCAGGATATTCTTCAAATAATGATCTTTTGTGCTCCACAGAAACAGTCAAACGGGTTTGAAAACACACAAGGCTGAGCTATTGCTGACAGAACTTCCATTTTTGGGTGAATTATTTCTTTAACAGCCCACGTTGTTGGACTCTATATTTTATGTAATAAAGGTTTCTCGAAGCCCACTGTGATGACAAAAGCACCTTGTCTCTAATGAGGTGAATCGTACTCGGCTAAAAATAGCATTTTTCTCTTTTCCCTCAGGATGTTGTTGAAGCTGCTGGTACATTCCTCACACACTTGGCCCGCCTGCATCATCATCCCCTTTAGTTTTTTTTCCTTTCCACTTTCCCGTTCCCTCCTGTCTCACCGTGGATGATTTTTGAGAAGCACTTTGTGTCTCATACCTGTGGTTTTGTGGTGTTCTGCTGTATCGTCTGGTAATGGGTAAAGTTTAGACAGCTGATTCTTTTTCACGTTAAAATGTTTTCTATTTTTGCTCTCTTTCTGAAATCTCAACGCGTTTTCCTTTGGCACAGGTCTGGGATCTTATATCGGATGCATGATGCAATAAAAACATTAAGGATAAGAAGAATCAGTCGCGTTAGAAAGAGACTGCTGACGGCTGTAGAAATCGGAAAGGGTCTTTGTTAAATCACATGTAACAGAGCTCAGTGTAGTTGTCGGTGCTTTCATTTGTGTGCAGAGCTAATGAAATACATATGAGATTCAAAAGCCTCTGTTCTAGTAATGATTGATCAGAAGAATTCATTCTTAACTTTACACTTAAGGAATAGCACACTGCAGTTCAAATTATAATCAAGAACTGGTCATGTGCACTTGGACAAGAAATTGAGTATGGTAGTCAGCACATTAAAAAAAGTTTAACTTTATCACTTAATAAAAGTACTCTTCTTTTAATTATTAAATATATCAATATCATTTCTTTTTTCTTTAACAAAATATCAGCGAACATTTAAAATGCCAATGCATCACAGTAACTTGTGAAAGTTTTGCTTTTTTCCAAGGTGAAAATTTTAGTGGTAAACCTTAACAAGAAAAGGAGAATGTTTAAATGTTCAATGTTCCTTAAATTCCGGAACATCCTGTGCTTCCAGATTTCACCAATGTCAATATTCCCATTGAAAGGTCTCCAGTCTGCAGCACAGATGTGCATTTATCTCACACAGCCATTTGACCTTTTAAAGAAGTCACATGACTGCTAAACCTAATTGCCATAAGACACAGACTGAACTCATGTATATCCACAGCACGTGCATGAACAGACACACTTGTGAACCATTGTGGCCACAGGTGGTGTTAGCATTTTTACTAATTGTTGACCCCTTACCTAAGGTCAATGAACCAGATGGCACCTTTGAATGAGTTCCTGAAGCCTAAAGACCCTTGAACTATAAATAGCTGTAAGAGTTCAGCAGCACCTGGCATGGGTTCAGGATGGAGGTTAAAGTCAACATGAAATGTTGATGTTCAACAAGAAAAAAGTTGTTTGCTGTTTTATATATATTTATATTATATTATATTATATTATATTATATTATATTATATTATATTATATTACTCATTCATTTTCTTTTCAGCTTAGTCCCTTTATGTATCCGGGGTCGCCATAGCAGAATGAACCACCAACTTATCCAGCATTTGTTTTACGCAGCGGATGCCCTACCAGCCATAAACCATCTCTGGGAAACATCCATACATTCTCATTCACACACATACACTACAGACAATTTAGCTTACCCAATTCACCTGTACCACATATCTTTGGACTGTGGGGGAAACTGGAGCAGTCGGAGGAAACCCACGCAACCACGGGGAGTACATGAGAACACAACTCCACACAGAAATGCCAACTGACCCAGTCGGGGCTCGAACCAGCGACCTTCTTGTTGTGAGGCGAACGTGCTACTCACTACGCCACCGTGGCTCCTATTATATTATATTATATTATATTATATTATATTATATTATATTATA
>CAIGQQ010029009.1:11329-30160 GCA_903798035.1 Danio albolineatus | reverse complement strand
TATTATATTATATTATATTATATTATATTATATTATATTATATTATACTATCATTCATTCATTTTCTTTTCGGCTTAGTCCCTTTATTAATCCGGGGTCGCCACAGCGGAATGAACTGCCAACTTATCCGGCATTTGTTTTACGCAGCGGATGCCCTTCCAGCCACAACCCATCTCTGGGAAATATTGTATTATATTATATTATATTATATTATATTATATTATATTATATTATATTATATTTGGCGGTTCATTCCGCTGTGGCGACCCCGGATTAATAAAGGGACTAAGCTGAAAAGAAAATGAATGAATGAATTATATTATATTATATATTTATTATATTATATTAGAAACGAATGTGTGAACCAACAATACATAAGTGGCTGATTATTGAAATATTATGGGTCTTGTGTTGCATGTGTTGCAATCCCAAGACAATGGTGATAATGATTTTCTCTGACCAATATACATGACTAACACTGTTTTATTTACGTTAAAAAGAGTTGGGAACATAATAATTGTTGTAATATATTGCATGTTTTCATTTATATAAATAGTTTATCCAAGTCAAATATTCCTATAGTCTTTGGACTGTGAGGGAAATCAGAGCAACCAGAGGAAATCCATGAGGAGGATATAAAAATGCCACACAGAAAGGCCTCCTGTTTCAGTCGGGACTTGAACCAGCATAACCACTTAACCATTTTATGCTTTCACAAAAATATGACTTGCATCATAATTATTGTGTGATGATTTGTGTGTTGATAAATAAGCTGTCATGGGCCTACATAAAGTAAGCAGTACCTTCTGTTACAAAAAACAAAAACCTTAGATGTTGTTGGTCATACACCCTGCAGCCCTAGAACCCAAGACTGGTTACTTACTGAAGCTAAGCAGGGCAGAGCCTGGTTAGTACATGGACAGGAGAAGGGAAAATATTTTAAACCAACCTCTTTTCTTGAACAACAACATTTTAAGACAAGGGAAGGTGTTATTTTTTAAGAAATGGATAGAAGTTGGGATTTTAAAAGTAAGGGACATTTTATATGAATTTAAAGAAGTTTTTTTTTTTTTACTGAACAATGTGTTGTTGACACAATGGAGGAGGGGAAAGAGGAATACAACAGAGGAGAAAATTAGAAAAATCTTGACATAATTAAACAGGCAATTCCAAAAGAATGGATACAATGCATAGAAAATTTTGAAAAAGAAAAAGAAACAAATGAAGTGTATGTCAAAATAGGTGAAAAAAATGTATGATTTTAAAGAATGTACTGTAAAAAATATTTATTGTTTTTTTAGAGAGAAGGTGTTTAAAGAACCAAACGCAAACAAATACTAGATGCAAAAATACAAAAATGTAAAAGCAAATGAAATATGGGGAAACATGAAAGGAAGGTATGTAGAAACAAAAGTCGAATGTCTAGAATTTTTTATGAGACACAAAGCAGTCTTTTCAGATGTAATCTTAAACAAGATAGGGCTGGAACAAAGTGGAATGTGTAAAGTATGTCAAAAAGAAAAAGAAGATTTTTTACACGTTTTTATATTGTCAAGATTTGGAATTTTTTTTTAAAGAATGTAAAATCTTAATTAAAGAGTTAATTGCAGATTGGGATGAAAATGAAACAGAATGGAGTAGAATCGTGATGTTGGGATGGAATAAGAAACATGAAAATAAGAAAATTGTTAACCTATGTATAATGCTGATGAAAAATGCAATGTGGGAAAGAAGAATTGTGGCAAAAAAAGAGAAAATGGTGATGGATGTATGGGAAATTTTCGGGACGAAAATGGAAGGATATGTGGAAAAGTTGTATGTATATTATAAAAATGAAAACAGTTTGGGAGAGCTGCACACAATTTTAAGTTTTTAAAGAAAAGAACTGGAAACTACCACAGGTTTAATGTTTTGTTTTTAAAAGATCCTTTTTTTTTAAAAAAAAAGACTAGTTACTCACTGAAGTTAAGCAGGGCAAAGCCTGGTTAGTACCTGGATAGGAGACTTTTGAATCCATTCAGAGCTCCGGCTCTGGTTGGAGCACTTTTAACTTAGCTTAACATAAATCACTAAATCGGATTAGACCATTAGCATCATTCTGTTGCTGTTGGAAGTGGTGTTAGTGAGGCCAGCAGATGCACTCAACCGTCAGTCTGTGTAATGCCAATATAATGCTAATATAGTCAAAGGCACACTCTACTTTCAGTGAGCGCCGTCTTTCGAATGAGATGTTAAACTGAGAGCCTGACTCTCTGTGGTCATTAAAAATCCCATGGCATTTCTCATAAAGAGAAGGGGTGTAGCCCTGGTGTCCTGGCAAAATCGGACCTTATTGATCATGGCCTCCTAATCATCCCCATCCACTGAATTAGCTCTATCACTGTCTCTCCACATTTAAGTAGATGCTGCACACTGGTGGTGGTGTGGAGAGACCCCCCAACCCCCTCATAATTGTGAAGCACTTTGTGTGTATGGCCATACATAATAAATGCACGATATAAATATACATTACATTACATTGTTTACATTTGTTCAGACAGTGAGTAAAATAAGTGTATTTCTGCTACCTCAAAGGCCAGATGTTGCAATTTTTTGTTAAAAACTTATAACAATAATGTCTGGCTGCAGACTTGCACATGCACAATGCAGTCTCAGAAACATGCACATAATAGAGCAAGTGTCGTCACTGTGAGGGGCAGGGTTAGGGGCGGGGATAGGTGTAGACATACCTGAGAGTGCATATGGGCCTGAGGACCTGTCCACACAAACACAGTTTTTTTAAAAACCGCAGTTTTTTTCTATAGGGTTGTTTGACCAGTGCTTAATTTGAGCTAGATCTTGCCGGATTCTGTTCTGGGAAATGTCAGATATTTGTGTTTTGTGTTCCGGTATTTTAATTGATCCAGCATTATCTTTTGCATGGTGAATCTCTGCATGTGTGTGTGTGTGAGAGAGAGAGATGGCGAGAAACCGTATGAGTCAGAGTGAAAAACAGGAGGCAAGGCTGTGCGGAAAGGTAGTCACTTTCGACCAGTCAGCTTTCTTACTTTTAAAATCACTCTTATTGGTTGTTTTGTTCGCAGTGAGCAGCGAAAATAAATAATGGCATAGTGGTCTACCTTAATAATATATGTATTTTCAAAATGCCAGAGGCAGTCTAGCATATATTATTATTTTTAAAACCACAAGTAAATCTGACGATGAGATTGATCTATTAAGATCTCGAGAAGATGAACTGCACGAATGGCTCAGGAAATCACGAAATAGAAGCAAAGTGATCTCAAGTCAGAAAACATGACAAAGGAGTTAACTGTGGGTTCTTCTTGTAGATTGGACTGAGTGAATCACTTACGCTTGGCACATAATGGTGAGGTGAACTGGATGTCAGTGGTGTTAGCAAACTGGAAATTGATGTTTCATTCGATTTATGATTGTAACTACATGTTTGTTTGTTTGCTTGCTTGTTTACCCATTGTTAACCCATAACATTATGTTCATTCATTCATTCATTGTCAGCTTAGTCCCTTTATTAATCCGGGGTCGCCACAGCGGAATGAACCGCCAACATTTGTTTTACGCAGCAGATGTCCTTCCAGCCACAACCCATCACTGGGAAACATCAACACATTCTCATTCACACACAAACACTACAGACAATTTAGCCTAACCAATTCACCTGTACCACACGTCTATAGACTTGTGGGGGAAACCGGAGCACCCGGAGGAAACCCACACGAACATGGTGGGAACATGCAAACTCCACACAGAAATGTCAACCACTGTGCGCCACTGTGTCGCCCCTAGAACATTATATTGTGAAAAATAATTAAAGACTGTTCAGAAAATTGATGATTTGTTTCGTATTAACCGCTTAGCAACGTCATGTTCGGGGAAAACTGAAATTGTACGGCGGACGTAACCTTTGTATGTCACGGTAACTTTTAGTTCTTGGTTTTGTTCCAGAAATGATCTTTAGGCACTGTGTTTGAGCACATGAAAGCGCAGCATTATGTGAGTGAAACCAAAACATTCTGACAGCTCAGGTCAAGGGGAAGACTTTCAGAAACTCACAATACAGTGTGGCACTGTGGCCACTACATGGTTTTGTATGCTTTGGATTGGCCAACTCGTCTGGGTTTACACCAACACATATTCCGCATTGTTTGCATGGTGGTAATCTGCCTCTGTTCTCACATTTGCATTGACTTGTATGTAACGTACTCACACAGACTCTTGATTCTGCATTTGGCGTGAACCCAGCTTAAAATGCTTTTACACCACCTGTTGGTTCAGTGTGCCGTTTGCATGCATCACAGTGCATTTTTGCCTTTTCATGTAGACAGTTTTGTTTTGTTTTTAACCAAAGGTGGAGAAAACTCGTGTACATGTGGGCATGACCTGAACTTGCATGCCTGCCAGTGCATGTGCACGCGATCTGCAGCCAGACCCTTTTCAAAAAGTTCCTAAAATGTCATAAATGGGAAAAACTAACTTATTTTTGCATTTGAGGCCTCTAATAACTAGGTGAATTTTTAATTTGTATTTATTTATTTATTTTTTGCTAATTTTCCATATGACTGTGGCTTTGTTAGTACTCTGAAACAAACATTTTGGATAACGGAGAGCGTATAGAGTGGGAAAATCTCATAACACTGCCCAGCAAGTAGTCGTGTGTATTGGAAAAATGCAATATTTTGGAAATTATTACATCACTGTACAACACAACCCGTAACAACATCTATGACAGATTACAGATCTGCTTAGTGCTGCAGGCTCTGCTAAGTTTTTTAGCACAATTACACAATATTCCTATCAACTAAATGACCAGTGAAGATGCGTTACCAGCTTCTCGCATTCCATATTTTTAAACATATGTGTGTTCACCATCATCTAGTGATTATGCTGGTACCCGATGCAATGAAGAAAGACTTCATCCACATTCAGTGATTGTCCTGCGGCTCTGTCTGTGATTGTTTGTAGCACCACATGCAACTGTGGCATACTGTACTGTTTGTATTATATCGATTTAATCCAGTGTTCCTGTTTCCATATGGATGCAGACTTTTCTTAAAAGAACATGTGTTAGCCTAAGTTCATAATATATGCCTTTTGGGACACATCTTATGGGTGGTTTATATAAGAGGGTGAAAGTTCATTGCAATGAACACGAATCACTGAGAATTTCGTCAGTAATTAAAACCATTCATTTCATAAACATCCTTAAACCCATAACCATGTGCTAATTACAAACATGGAGGTGATTAATGTCAAACTAAGCTATTCATTCAGCTCTCCCACACACTTTTATGCTTTACGTGGGAGGTAAAAAATGATATTCCCCATGAAATATTGAGTTAAAGATTTGTGCTTAGGACCCAGAATGGAGCTCCACCAAAGCTCTGGGGTGGTCTGATGTCTCATCCCAAAACTTGCATATTTTCAGAGGCAAGAAACTATATCCGACGTCAGTATCAGCCCCGACTGTGGTTTGACTGTTGGTTTTCCCTGTCATTATCATACTGGATTCTATTTGCGAGCTATTTTTTGAACAGAGGTCTGTCTTTTCTAGATCATCCAGAGAGATTGAGGATGGAAGATTCGTTTTTATTAGTGGTGGAAGGGTTATATACACATTTTAGGCAAGGCAAGGCAAGGCAAGGCAAGTTTATTTATATAGCACATTTCATACACAGTGGCAATTCAAAGTGCTTTACATAAACAGGAATAAAATTGAAGTATAATAAAATAAAAACAAATGATAAAAAAACAGATAAAAACAGATTAAAATGAGTTAAGATAAGTTATAAAAGAATGAAAAGGAAAAGAAAGACACAATAGTGCGATCTGTCAGACGTAGCACAGTGCTCATTCAGTAAAGGCACAGCTAAACAGATGTTTTCAGTCTTGATTTGAATGTGCCTAATGTTGGAGCACATCTGATTATTTCTGGAAAGCTGATTCCAGCAGCGAGGGGCGTAATAGCTGAATGCAGATTCACCCTGCTTTGACTGAACTCTTGGAATTTCTAGTTTATATGATCCTAAAGATCTGAGTGATCTGTTAGGCTTGTATTCAGTGAGCATATCTGTAATGTATTGGGGTCCTAGGCCATTTAGTGATTTATAGACCAGTAATAATACTTTAAAATCTATTCTGAATGTAACAGGGAGCCAGTGTAAAGACCTGAGGACAGGTGTGATGTGCTCTGATTTCCTGCTTCTGGTCAGAATCGTTCTGGATGAGCTGCAACTGTCTGACTGTCTTTTAGGGAAGTCCAGTGAGGAGGCCATTACAGTAATCCACCCTGCTGCTGATAAAAGCATGAACAAGTTTCTCTAAGTCTTCACTGGAAACAAAACATCTAATTCTTGCAATGTTTTTGAGATGATAGTCTGCTGATTTAGCCAGTTGGCATTTCTGTGTGGAGTTTGCATGTTCTCCCCGTGGTTGCGTGGGTTTCCTCCGGGTGCTCCGGTTTCCCCCACAGTCCAAAGATATGTGGTACAGGTGAATTGGGTAAGCTAAATTGTCCGTAGTGTATGTATGTGTGTGAATGAGAATGTATGGATGTGTTTCCCAGAGAAGGGTTGTGGCTGGAAGGGCATCCGCTGCATAAAACAAATGCTGGATAAGTTGGCGGTTCAATCCGCTGTGGCGACCCCGATTAATAAAGGGACTAAGCCGAAAAGAAAATAAATGAATGAATGAATGAATGAGTCTGCTGATTTAGTTACTGCTTTGACATGACTGTTGAAACTCAGATCTGACTCCAGAGTCACACCAAGATTCTTGACCTTATTTTTTGTTGTATGACCCTTAGAGCCGAGGTACGCATTCACCTTGAGAACCTCATCTCTAATCCCGAATGTAATGACTTCAGTTTTCTCTTTATTTAACTGAAGGAAGTTTTGGCACATCCAATTGTTAATTTCATCAATGCATTGGCAGAGGGTGCATTGGCATAATTTCTCATTATTTGGCTCAGAGGGAGCATATAAAGGTTGAACAGGAGAGGTGCCAGAATTGAGCCTTGTGGGACTCCACATGTCATGGGTGTCCACCTCGACCTATGGTCACCTATACTGACATAGTAACCTCTCCCTTCAAAGTACGATCCGAACCATTTGAGGACCGTCCCAGACAGCCCAACCCAGTTTTCCAGCCTATCCAGAAGTATGCTGTGATCGACAGTGTCGAATGCAGCACTGAGATCCAGCAATACCAGCACTGTTAGTTTGCCTGAATCTGTATTTAGGCGAATATCATTGATTATCTTTATAAGGGCACTCTCTGTACTGTAATGTGCTCTGAAACCAGATTGAAAATTGTCTAAACACCCCTTCAAGCTTAAGAACTTGTTAACCTGGTTAAAAACAACTTTTTCAATGATTTTGCCAATGAAAGGGAGATTTGAGATTGGCCTGTAGTTGCTCAGTAGGGTGTTATCCAGGTTGCTCTTTTTCAAGAGGGGTTTAACTACTGCAGTTTTAAGTGAGTTTGGAAAAATCCCTGAGAGAAGTGAAGCATTCACCACTTTCAGAAGATCCATTTTTAGACAGTTAAACACAGTTTTAAAGAATGATGTGGGCAGCGTGTCAAGATCACAGGTTGATGTTCTCATAATTTGCACAATCTCTTCTAAGATTTTACCATCAATTTCCATGAAATCAGACATAATGTCTGATTTCTGAAGTTGAGGTTGAGCTTGTCTGACGTCGACACAACTTGGCTGATTGGATGAGCTGATTGCCTTTCTGATATTATTGATCTTATCAGTAAAGAAATGAGCAAACTCATTACATTTGCTTTCAGAGAGTAGTTCACTAGGAATCCTACTGGGGGGGTTCGTGAGTCTCTCTACCGTTGCAAAGAGGGTACGGGTGTGATCTATATTGCTGTTTATAAGGCTTGAAAAGAAAGTCTGCCTAGCAGTGTTTAGTTCCACATTAAAAGCATGTAGACTGTCTTTATAGATATTGTAATGGACTACTAGTTTCGTCTTCCTCCACATACGCTCAGCTTTTCTGCATTGTCTTTTCATCATCTTTACCGATGTTGACCTTGTCCAAGGTCCTTTCTGTCTGCCAGTTCTTTTCCTGACTTCAACAGGAGCAATGTCATCTATGACATTCTTTAGAGTTAAACAAATCAAGGAGAGAATCGACAGAGTCTGCAGATATGCTTGGTGTTAGTGATATGGCCTTCATAAACTGCTCACTAGTGTTCTCATTTATGCATCTCTTTCTGACAGGGACAGATCTGTCTTCAATGGCTGGAGTGATCAATACATCAAAGAAAATACAGAAATGATCAGATAGTGCCACATCCTTAACAACAGTCGCTGAAATGTGTAAACCCTTAGTTATAAGTAGATCAAGAGTGTGTCCACGATTGTGTGTGGGTCCTTGAACATGCTGAGTCAGATCAAAAGTGTTAAAAACAGTCATAAGTTCTTTTGTAGCATTGATTTCTGGATTATCAACGTGAATATTAAAATCCCCAGCAATAGTAAAACAGTCAAATTCAGAGGTTACTATTGATAACAGCTCTGTAAAATCATCAATAAAAGCTGGAGAATATTTTGGAGGTCTGTAGATAATGATCAGTAAAATGCGTGGAGCACCCTTTAGTGCTATACTCAGGTATTCAAAGGACAAATAATCACCAAATGACTCTTGTTTACACTCATAGACATCTTTAAACAGGGCAGCGATGCCTCCACCTCTCCTATTAGCTCTGCAAACACTCAAATAATCAAAGTTTAAAGGAGCTGCTTCATTCAGGACTGCTGCGCTACAACTGTCATCGAGCCAAGTTTCATTTAAAAGCATAAAATCAAGGCTATTTGTGCTGATAAAATCATTGACTGAAAGTGACTTATTGTTAAGTGATCGGATGTTTAAAAGTGCTAACTAAACAGTTTTAGCTGTTTTCCCTACTGTAGTCTCAGATCTACATTTAATCGACACCAGATTTGAATGATTTGCTATACGGCTTGAAGAGGCCTTTGGTTTTCTGTCTCGTAATAAAACACATATCTGTGTAGAGAAAGCTACAGGCACACAGGGTTCCTGCTTGTTCTGTAAACATCTGATAAAGATACTGTTATCTAAGCAGGCACCCGACATACATCACCGACAGCTTTTGTGTTCACCAGCTGAAGATGGGGCGCTGTTTGAGCCCTGGTGGTGTGATCAGAGGGTTCTTCCAATGGGCTCAGAGGTGGTTGTGGAGCACGTCGCTTTTTGGGTGATAACTGGGGGCTTGCTGCAAAGGAGTGTGAAAGTTTAGTTCCAGCAAACACCAGTTCCTCCATCTTTTTAGAAAAGTCCAAGTGAGGCGAGCAAGGTGACAATGAGAGCGTGTTTGGTGACAGGGGTGGCAGAGGTTGTGGGTCTGGAGATTCTGGCTGCTGAAATATATTTTCTTGGCTGTTTTCCTGAGGATTATTGTTGAACGCTGAGACTTGCTGCTGTTCAGATGGATCACCGTCAGTCTGTGTTGGGCTCAGTGTGCAGGGCGCAGGCGGCAGTGTTTCTATCAACAGTGGTTGTTTTGGCTGCATGGCGTTATCACTGTCCTTGTGTAATGCATCAGCCCCAAGTCCACTCAGGAGCTGATTTAAAGTCCTGTGGTCATCCTGACATTTGCTAGGTGTGTGTGTGCCATTTGGGTTGAGTTCAGTGGGACACACAGCCAATGAATGATGAAGGGAGAAATAGATATTGTCCTTTAGCACCTTTGCACCAAGTTTGTTTGGATGAAGGCCGTCTGATGTAAATAGTTGTCTTTGGTTCCAGAAGAGATTGAAGTTGTCAATGTAATTCAGTCCTTTCCTGTTGCATGTTTTCTGCAGCCATACATGTAGGCCAAGAAGTCGTGTAAACATATTTGTCCCTCTTGCTGGGAGTGGTCCACTGATGAACGGCTGAATTTTCAATCTTTCGACTGTTTCCAAGAGTTGACAGAAATCTTTCTTGAGCAGTTCTGACTGCTCCTTCCGAATATCATTCTTCCCCACATGGATGATAATCCGTTTTGCAGTCTTGTGCTTCTTCAGAATTTCTTCAAGTTCTTTGTTTACATCAGAAACTGTTGCATGAGGGAAGCAGTAAGTCATTGTAGCTCTGCTCCTGAAATTCCTGATTATTGAATCTCCTACCACTAGTGTTTTTATCTCAGGTGCGATCGGTGCAGAAAGCCGCTGTCTGGTCGGCCTTGAGCCTCTGTTCCGTGAAGAATTAGCTGCTGAGTCATGCGATCTCTGTCTGACTGCATTTGGGGATTCTTCACCCATATTACTCAAAACTTCATATCTGTTCTGAAGTTGTATTTGAGTCCGAGCTGTATCTGGGGTAGAGGACGCTAATGCAGCAGCGTATGATCTGACCCCGCGAGTACCCTTTGGTCGCGCACCTTGTTTATTCCATCGGTTATCAGTCTCATTTTCAACAGTTTCACTCTGTTTTTCTGGGCTTAAAACAGTAGCTGGAGTAGATTTACAGGACTCACCGGCTCTATGCTGTGACGGTCCACAGTGAAGCGATCTTTTGTGATCCGGCAGTTCTGGTCGGGTCGCAAGTAACTTTGTTTCAAGAACTGCAATCTTTTGTAGAAGTCTGTGGCAGTGACTACAGCAGAGAGATCCTGAATTAATCCGATCCAGAGGCATTTTCACAGCCGTGTTTTCCCGTCTCAGGAATGTAAGCAGCTGGTAGCGGGAGGATTGTTTAGACGATATTTCCCCTCTTGTTGGTAAAGTTGTATTCCAGAAAGTTTGTAGATTCGATGTTGATCTTTAAGCTGTGTTGTTTGAGCACTGTGCTGATATGCTCAGGTTAAAATTAGAGTATAAAATATAAAAGCAAGAGCGCAGAGAGCGGAGCAGTAGCGAAAGACGTCCGAACGGTAGCAAAGCAGGAAGTAGACACCTGTAGGCACATTTTAAGAGTGCTTAAGAACTCCAATTGAAATAATGCACTAATAGGTCTTAGCATTGCTGACGTGGAGCTGCGATGAGGCAAACAGGACTACTCATTCCATTCAGAGACAAATGCACATCAGTTATGTGACTTGTGTTTGTGGAAACTTTTCACCTGAAGAGTTGATTTCATAACGGCATTGCTCTGAGATCCCAGAGGGTTGCCTTTTCAAAATAAGTCTATGGAAGAGCATGTTTCAATTGCACACTTGACATCTAAGTGTGAACTCTTGAAATTAGTTTATAATCAACTTGACTCAATATAATTTTTTTATGTTCCTCAGCATGACTTTTAACCTATTTTATTTCAATTGGCAGCATCTCTCATATCACCAGACTTAAGTATACTTTCAGAAATATTTTGGAGCACCTAACGTAAAATAAGCAGCGGGCAAATAAAGGGAGAGACATATGTATTCATAAAGAAAACAGACAATAAAAAACAGAACAAACAAGTCACTTCAAATCTCTTAAAGTCTTTTAAATTGAAATAATATTTTACAATTTTACACATTTTACTGTATTTTTAATCATATGCAAACCTTGGAGAACATACATTTTATAAAACATGTAAAAACATAACTAATCCCAAAACCTTTAACAACAGTGTAAAATTATACTCTATAGCAGTGTTTCTCAACTGGTGGGTCGCGACTCAAAAGTGGGTCGCAGGAACATTTTCAGTGGGTCGCGGAGTGTGCGGTCAAAAAACAACAAAAGTTTAATTTTTAACTTGTTTTGCGTATACCGGAATTTTATTTTGAAATGCGATTTTATTTTGACAACCGATCCCTTTGAAATCGACGTGTAAAGCGTCACGTTGCCGAGCAACATAGAGAGTCAGCTCGTGGAGCTTTCATGTGATAAGACGCTGAAACAGAAATTCAGTGAAGTGCGATCAAACCCATCCTATTCAGAACTACGTATTTGTATGAAAGTGGCTTATCTTCCTTGGTGCAGCTTGACTCCAAGCAAAGGAACAGGTTGGACATAGAGCACGATCTTCGTGTAGCACTGTCTACCATCACTCCTGACTTTGAAACTCTTATCACATCAGTAAAGCACATCCTCAGCTATCTCATTATCTTCCGAAATTACTGTTAAGTGAAACATATGTTTAGAATTGCTGTCAAATTAGATGTAAAAATGGTTATGGATGTTTTAATCATTTTACAATTTGCTGGTTTGTTGTGTTTAATAGGATCAGTGTTAATGTTTTATTAACAGTTCAGTTGGTAACAACCTTTCCTTACCCTAACCACTGTTTACAATATTTGTTATTTTTACTTTGTAATATTTCTATAATTTGATACATTTTGTTTAATGTCAGCAATAAAATATTGTTTATTTGTAAGTCTTGCCGATTTTCTCATGATTTTTCTTTCACTGCTTGTGTATGTTAACAAATAAATACAAATTAATTATAATTCCTAAAATTATATTACAGTTCCTAAAAATTTGGGTCGCGTCTTGATGACCATGTAAAAATGTGGTTCCCGTGGCCAAACCAGTTGAGAACCACTGCTCTATTGTATAATGGATTTTATAAGAGTTTGATTCGCTCATGCTGTTAAATGGAGTTCGCTGCTTGTAATGATCATCTTTGGAAAGCACATCCGCATCACTGTCTCATGACTCCTTCATCCTTCATCCATCCACAGTCACCCCCCATCTTCATTTACCCTGTGCCTGGTCAACCATCAAACCGAATGTGAAAGTTATGAGTGCATATTTAATATAACAATCAGCATAAGCTCCAGCATCTGCTGCTGTTAACTGACCCTGTGAAATGACCCGCTGGTGAAGCTAGAATAACAGACATAGGCAGGTAGAGCATTTACTGGTGGTTATGGTCTGTTTCCTGGAAATCTCTCTTTTCCTTTTCGGTTATCTCTACAAAACAGTATTACTATTCGTTATGCAGTTGTTTAGAAGACGCTTGAGAACTCAAGGCTGATTTCCCAAAATTGCATTTCCCCCCTAAATGCTGTCTTCTTGTAAATGAATAGCCAAAATGATTTAAAAATAATTTTCCCTTAGACTCAGGAATTCTAATGTTTTTACACAATATTATTCAAGTCTATAAAGGTGTTTTAGGTTTCACCAGAGATCTTTAATGAAAAAAAAGGCCATTTTTCTTTTCATAGCAGTGGAGTTACAGAAAAAAAACAAAAGCAGCTCTGCTTGTACAGCTGGGATTTGCATTGTTCGTTCACTATAGAACCCTGTACTAAATTTAGCCATTGTGATTGGCTAAAGCTCAATTGGAAATGGGATCCAGAAAAATGCACAGCTGGAAGGCCAATTTGAGTGTGCACTGAGCTGCATGAATGGATCATGGCAAGGATGTGTGTATCGGAAAAGAAAATCACAGAAGGGAAAGGAAAATTACATTTATACTATGGCACAGATGTAGGTTGAAAGTAGACATTATGTAAGAAGTCAAATTTGTGTACTGGTACTATTTGACTTTGATGTTATTTTGACACAAAAACATCCCATAATGTTTACTGTTACATGCATAAGTGCAGTTACAGTTTGGTTAGCTTGAATTTTTTTTTTCGTACCCTGATATATTTCTGAATTAAACAGTAAAAAAAAATGTTAGAAGGGATTTTAATTCAGCCTTCACACTGTAAGGCCCAATTCAAGAGTTCACACTTAGCTAATGATTGATTATAAAGTTTGTTTGGCATGCTGTCCCAGGAGAGAGCCATGAGCTTATAAGATCCTCCAGCCCGGGGCTCCCTCCCGTTTGACAGTCGAGAGGGGAGTTTGAGCTCAGGTAATTCTTGAGAACTCTACTGCTGTAGTAGCTAAAGAACAGATGGTGATTGCTCTTAAGAGATAACTACTTACCAGGAGCATGTCTATGGAGCTGATCTGATTTTATCAATTAACTTAAGTTGCATGTTTTGGACGATGGGAGGAAACTGAGGAGCCAGGGGGAAACCCATGTGAGCACGGGGAGAACGTGTAAACTCTGCACAGAAACGTTGGCTGGCTTGGTAAGAACTAGAACAAGTGATGTTTTTGCTGTGAGGCAACAGTGCTAACCACTGGGTCACCGTGCCACCCATCTAAAAAAGGAGGAGGAGTAGGGGAGGAAGGGGGGATTCTTCAAAACAAAGAAAGCTGTGATATGGAACTTAGGGTATTTATAGTGGCTTAGGAATTGTCTGATTGGTGAATCATAGATTGAATAATGTGGGACCAGCCACAAGCAAGCCATAAGCACGTGATCCTCTCGAAATTAGTTTAATAATAAATTTCACCAAGTTAAGGTAACTCAAACCATTTGGAAAAACTTGTTGCAACAAACAATTTAAGTTAAAAAAATCAAAATGAGTACTGTGAACTTAATCAATTTGAGTACACAAAACAATAAATTAAGAGAACTCAAACCAACTGACTACTGTTAAACTCAATAAGTTAAGGCAACTCAAATTGTTTGAGGAAAACGATTGCCACAAACCATTTAAGTTCAAAAATGAATCTATATGAGCACTGTGAACTTAATTCATTTAAGTTAAAGTAATGAGATAATTTAGTGATTAAGTCTTGATTAAGCATGAATGATGAACACTTGCTGTTAACAAGCAGAATTACTGATGAGAATCTCCAAACTAACGCTGACTAAGTCACAGCCTTAAAAGAAATAAAACACGTTAAATCTCTTAAAATCTTAGCAGAGGATCATTAAACATCTCCACAAACTGTATCAACAGCTTCATGCAGCAACACTGAGGTCAAAACACTTTTCAAATGACTAGAATTAACTACACTCAATTCGTTTGATAAATTTGACTGTTGGGTTTTACAGTGCAGAAATATCCAAATGTAATGAAACTCAAACAATAGAAACTTTGTCTCAGCAATGGTGAGTATGAGTAAAGACTAATTTCGTAAGGATCACATGCTCATGATTGCTTGGCTAGTCCCGCATTATCCAATTTATGATTCACCAATCAGACGTTTCCTAAGTCACTATAAATACCCTAAGTTGCATATCACCGCCATCTTCGTTTTGACGAATCCCCCCTTCCACCCCAACTCCTCCTCCTTTTCTAGATGGGTGGCACGGTGGCCCAGTGGTTAGCACTGTTGCTTCACAGCACAAACATCACTGGTTCTAGTCCTTACCAAGCCAGCTGACATTTCTGTGCGGAGTATACAAATTCTCCCTGTGCTCCCTGTTTCCTCCCACCGTACACAAACATACAACTTGAGTTAAATGATTAATTTAAATCGGCTCCATAAACAGACTCCTAGTAATTAGTTATCTCTTAAGAGCAATCACTCTCTGATCATTAGCTACAACATCAGGGGAGTTCTCAAGATCTACCTGAGCTCAAACTCCCCTCTCGCCTTGCAAACAGGAGGGAGCCCCTGGTTCGAGGATCTTATGAGCTCAGGGCTCTCTCCTGGCACAGCCTGCCAAACAAACTTTGTGTAAACTCTTGAATTGGGGATGATTTTACAACAAGAGCATGCTTCAATTGGACTGACAGTTTGTGCATTTACCATTTGTCAAAAAATAGACATGTACAACTCAAAGATCAGAGCTTATCCTCTTAAATCGGATGACTTACTTGTAACAATCATTTTCATGAAGGTTTTACCTCACCACATATGCATACACCAAAGGCTTTGCTTCATTTTGGTTGCCTACAAATTCTTACTCAATACTCCAGAAGTGTCCACAAAATCAAAAGCCCAAGGGTTGCACTTGGGTTATCCCCAGGATTGTGCTTTTACAGTGAGATCATATATAACTCATGCTGCTTTTTCAATAAACGTATGGCTTCTTGGCACGCTAGGCTAAGGGAAGATCTTTAGGGTGGGATACAAATATATTATGATGTTCTGAAGTCCCGCCATAGGTCTCAATAACATAATGAACTGTCCTGTCGGTTTCAGTCATTGCACTGTGTGGCAACCAGAAAAACATGTGGTCTTGAATTTGTATCCTTGGCCGTACTTTTAAAAGACCTCCCTCTGTTTGTACAGTTTAAAAAGCCCTCCTTCTCACCGCTGGATATGAGACAGATATGAGAACATTTGGACGTCTGTGTCAACTTGCAGCTCTTGTTATCAGTCTAGCATCAGCGGTGAATGGTGGCTTAAAGATGTGGTGGCTGTTCTCACGACCAGAGCAAAGCTGAAACATCCTGCATGGATACACAATCAGCGCCTCTGGGTTTGCATGGACTTTGTGCATTTTGACAAAGACAAACTGAGCTAATAAAAAAATGCAAGGAGAAAAAAGCAACAAGACCTGAGGAATGTTCTTCAGTACAGCCGCACTTCGCGTTCACGGCAGGAAAAGCCAGTCAAACCACAGGAATGCAAAGCACTGCAGCAGACATGGTTTTCCACAAGCCTGTCTGTGTGTGTGTTTGTATGTGTGTGAGAAATAGAGAGAGAGAGAGAGAGAGAGAGAGAGAGCGAGAGAGAGAGAGAGGGAAAAAATGAGGAACTGTTGTGGTGAATACACTGTATGTACTGCACTGAAGGTGACAGAAAGGTTGCGTTGACAAATAAGCCTCAAATCAGTCACCAGTGTCTTAAAGTCCAACTTTTTTATGCTTTTTTAAGCAATACAGATTTTTTTTAAGTAGCAAATTAAAGTTGATCTTTTATAACCAAGCGTTGTAGCTACATCCCATTTTGCATAAATTGAGCACCTGGACAACCCTGTTCAACTGTAAAAATAGGTGTGTAATGTTGAACAATTAATTCAGTTCAATTCAAGTTTATTTCGATAGCGTTTTTATATTGTAGATTGTGTCAAAGCAGCTTAATGTAGAAGTTCTAGTAAATTGAAATTGAAACTGCGTCAGTCCAGTTAAAGTTTAGTTTAGTAGCGGGTGGCGACATTGGCGAGGAACAAAACTTCACCAATTGACAAAAGTGAAGGAAAAAAATGTTGAGAGAAACCAGGCTCAATTGGGTACGACCATTTCTCCTCTGCCTAAACTACTTGTGCAGAGTTGCAGTGTACGCGCCGGAGGCTGGAGAATGCTGGACGTCCATTGTGAAGAAGCTGCAGGTGTAAGTAGGTCACCGGTAGGTGTTCAGGCTGGCCCACAGGATCAATTCGGGGACTCGTCTGTCACTGGGTCTTTCAGGAATCAGTCTTATGCTCTCCACTCTTTTATGACTGCCACAGCATCTGCCCAGGATACGGCCTGGTCTAGGGCTATGGAGACCTCTAGAGGTCCTCTATGGTTGGCAGGGCCGGATTATCCAATGGGCATTCTGGGCACAGGCCCAGGGGCCCGTGCGTACTTGGGGCCCCTGCATGAGGGGGGGAAAAAAAGGCAATTTTGGAGCGTCTATTTAGGCTAAGTGGAAATAGCGCACCTCGTTGGAATAAGCTATTGACGTGGTTTCC
The DNA here is from genome assembly GCA_903798035.1 of Danio albolineatus. Lineage (NCBI taxonomy): Eukaryota > Metazoa > Chordata > Actinopteri > Cypriniformes > Danionidae > Danio > Danio albolineatus. Next base: position 12,782 of record CAIGQQ010029009.1, on the reverse strand, counting down.
GCCCATCAGCGTATGATTGGCAGAGACAACATAACTAGAGAGCGCATTTTATAGAAGCGTAAGTGGCGTAGCTCGTAGAGTGCACTGTAAGATGTTTTGACGCGATCCATCGTCAAGCCGGTTCGAATCCACCATCTGCTGAACTCATGCAGTTTTTCTCTCTTCCCATAACAGATTGGAAATACATTCATTTTTAATAGTAAAGAAACTTTAACAAAAAAATTAATGAAAATGTGATAAAAAGTCACTATGGCTCGTTGCTATTTAATAATGTCTAGCCTAATTCAAATGTGTATAAACAGCATCTAAACAGTTGATTTCCACCAAGTGGCCACGATAAAAGGTTTAATTGACACTATGGCCGGGTGTACAGTCAATCTATGGTGTAGATGGCTTGTGAAATCGATTAGTTTTATTATTATACATTTTTGAACACAGGGACAAAGTAGGGCCGTCTGTGAGATTTGAAGGAGTTTTATTTTGTAAATACGGAAAAAGCAGCCTTGATATTCAGGTTTTCTAGTTGCATTTGTGTATTATTCATTTTGTTATGATTTATTTCTGTATCATGAGACCATGATAGAAGCCGATCTATCATGACAAACATGCGTTAGCGGCAACAGTATTTGTGTTCAGGTCAGTTTTTAGCTCTCTACCGTAATACGCAGTGTATGAGCGACCGCAGAAATACATTGGCAGCTAGAATAGACGGCACGTCTTGATAAAGATGCCTCCCTCTCTGTAAAATCATATTGCTTAGAACGATATATTTCCTCTTTGCAAATAATGGCTAATGTAACGTTAACACATATAACTATTATTTAAATTGTCAGAAAATGACTCCATGTATAAAAAGCACGCAGATTTGTTCTTTCTCTTTTGTTTAACTAAACCGACTGCTGTCATTGGTCAAGCGCGCGGAAACGTCAGATCAGAAATAACGCGCGCTGAATTGAGCTGTGTAGTAGTAGTGGTCTCGTAGATCAAAATTAGTGGACAAGTGGATTAGTAGACGCAAGAGAAAGAGAAGAGAAGGCATATTTATAGAGGCATGTATACACACCTTTGGTAACGTTATACTGTATGAGCAAACTAGCATTAACCAGGCAGAGGAGGCTAGCGCAGCACAGACTGGATTCATCATAGACCTATCAGAGAGCTCGAGAGAGAGAAAGGCCCTGAAGAGGAGATATACCTATACAGGAGGGGATAAGAGGTATAGTGTGATTTTGGACACTTTTAGGTTTATAATCAAGTTGACCTCTGCTGTTTGCCCACCCTTCATCGCGAGGAGAGTAGAGGAGTAAGAGACAGTAAATCATTATTAAGTGCGTGTATTATGGAAGACTGGAGAGGCATTATGTACATGCCATGCCAATAATATGCTTTATAAGTTTGTATAAGTTACACATTAAAAATACCCTTAAAAATTAATTATATATATATATATATA
>CAIGQQ010029009.1:0-11229 GCA_903798035.1 Danio albolineatus | reverse complement strand
ATATATATATATATATATATATATATATATATATATATATATATTTAGTACCGCTTCAGTGAACTTGAACATGTATACTAAAAAACATTAATTTTCACTAGTTTTATTAGGATTATTTTTCAAAGTATGTTTTAAATGCTTAAAAAATAAGTTAAATCGTAAACTATAAATATATGCACTATATATTAATTATTTTAATTAATTTAAAAAAAATATATATATATTATATTCTTATTTTTCAATTCAACTATAGGGGTGCGGCCAGGTAGGGGGCCCTATAAGACAATGTGCCCAGGGGCCTCTGAGTTCTTAATCCGGCCCTGATGGTTGGCATCATCTTTTCACAGGACATCACTGGCGCTGCACAATATCTAGAGGCCTCGGGATGAGCACACCCAGGTGGAAATAGAGAAATCTATCTGAGTTCTGAATGATTTTGAGAAATTGAGCTTCAAAGTTTTTGCATTCCATAGCAAACAGTCTGTGTGTAACATTTGTTTTTTAAATAAAAAGACTTAAAATGTAGACAACTATAAAAAAACATCCCATAAGCTAAATAAGTTGTCAATTAATAAGAATATGTCAATAACTCAATTTTGACAAAAAAGTCAGATAGAACCTTATAGTTCTTAGGTAACGAATTAGTGTAGCAGCTCTTCATAGTGTGTTTAAACAAGAGATATTAAATATAAATACAAAAAAGAAGTGCTATAAATGAAAATAGCAGTTAAATAAACAAACATGATTACTGGTTGTTGCTTTTCCACATGTTAGAAAGGGAGGATCTAAATGTGCTTAAGTTACAGTAGCTGTAACACAAATGATTTAAGTTCAAAAAGAAATCTATTTGAGCACTGTGAACCTAATTAATTTAAGTTAAATTAATGAGATATTTTAGTGATTAATTTAGTCTTGATTGAGCATGAATGATGAACACTTGATGTTAACAAGCAGAATTACTGATGAGAATCTTAAAACTATCGCTGACTTCACAGCCTTTAAAGAAATAAAACACGTTCAATCTCTTAAAATCTTAGCAGAGAATCATTAAACATCTCCACAAACTGTATCAACAGCTTCACGCAGCAACACTGAGGTCAAAACTCTTTTCAAATGAGTAGAATTAACTACACTCAAACTACACTCAATTTGTTTGATAAATTTGACAGTTGGGTTTTACAGTGCAGAAATATCAACATTATCTATATCTATGTCTATATCCTAGATAGGTGAATACATGCATATGTTATGAATCAGGTGCCAATATTGCAATTTAAGCTGGGCTGCAAATCCCCCTCCAAAAACCATGTGTCAACAAATGTTCAAAATTAATTTAGGAACAATATCCGAATGTGTCTGCTGACCAAACATATGGGGGCTTGATTATCCCTTAATCTTTGGAGGAGGTAGGAGTTAAGAGAGCAATCTATCATATATCACTTTGCATAACCCTAAACCTCGAGAAAATATTCTTAATCAATCACTGCATTTTATTACAGACCTCATGCTGGTAACCCAACATGAGGAATGTTATAATACACCAAGAGGAGACAAACCAGTCTTTGCTCTATTGGTAAACATCATGAGCGGTAGGTTTTTTCGAACACTGGCAGTGCAGACCCACAGGGCAGTTGTTCAGAATAGAGGGTTGTTTTGACTGCTCTATGTTGGCAGGGACTATTCCGTCCCCAGAGGTTTGCCTTGGAAAGACTCTTGCACGGAAATACCTCTGGCACGGCTCAGGCTGACTCTGGGGTGGGTCTCCATTGAGCTGAACGGATGAAATGTTGCACCAGGGCTGGAGGCTGAAAGTGGGAAGGAGGCCCGGGTATATCGACTAGGGTAGAAAAGGGTAGAGGCGGTGGACAGCCAATGTTCAGAGAGCTGACAGCCCTCAAGGATGAAAGCATGGGGAATTTTTTCCTTCTAACCTAAATCCCACAGGTGCTCAGCAGTGGCTGAGGTGGCATATCACATTGCCCTGGCTCTCTCCAGCGCCCAATAACCCATCTCACTGTTTCCCCCCAAAGTGCGTTCACACATTCCAGACAGGAGAGGCCCTTGAAGGACTTCCAGCTTCAACATTCGGCCTGTCTGGAAGGAATTAAGGGGGTGAGGGAGGTGGACGAGATGGTCGGACCAATTTTCCCAGAGTCAGGGAGACACACCCCAGTAAAACTAGCCTCTTCTGTCGTTAACACCTCTCCATGTCCCCACCTTCATGACCAAACTCATGGTCTTATTAAGGAGCAGAACACTATTAACCCTACTGTTGTCTTATACACCATTCACACTTGGTATTGAGAATGAACTACCTTCACTAAATCTCTAAAATAAAGCATTTACATGTAATTCCAGTCCTCAAATCTATTTATCATGAAGAAACAACCTGTATTTTTTAACCTCAATTTTTTTGTATGTATTTTTTTTTCTGCTGTTAAAATGGCACCGGGTCATTTTTGACCAGTAAGTCAACAGGATTAAACTGAGAAGGACATTTCCACACATATTCATTCATTAATTTTCCTTAGGCTTAGTCCCTGATTTATCAGAGGTCACCACAGTGGAATAAATCAGCCAACTATTCCAGCACTTTACGCAGAGGATGCCCTTCCAGCTGCAAACCAGTACTGCGAAACACCCATACACTCTGTCCTAGCTGGTACTCGAACCAGTGCTAACTGCTGAGCCACCGAGCCACATATATATTTAAACATAATAACCTTCAAAGGCCCTCATTTACTTGAAGCAAAAGTGACAAACAAAGTGGTGTTATATCATTTAGAAGAAAATCAAGCTTAAAGACCCCATATGTTGGGTTGAGAACGGTTAAATTTCACTTTTTGAAGTCCCAAACAACAGGATGATATGTATGCAAGGTTAAAAAACACTTTTGATGTCTTATAATATCTATTTATTTTTACCTCATTTTCCCACCGACTCTCATATGAATTGTCTGAGCGAGTCTTTTTCCATTAAGCACCTCCTTTACGTGACGCTACCACGTCACATCACCACGTCACGTCCTTTACGTGTCAGCAGCCCAATGCCAGAATGAACACTTCATGAACTATTGTAAGCCAACAAATAGTTACATTCGGCAGTAAGCTAAATGGCTACGGCTACATGCTGCACGGAGCAAACACAATACAGACAACTACATTCATATTTACCTGGTTACATTGAACAAGACCGAAGAACATGCTGGTCCAAATAAACTGGGTATTGATCCATCCTTTAACAACAACCGTGCAACAAATCCCGCGTTGTAAGCTGGTGTAGCTCTCTTCAGAGAAATGACGCGAACACAGCACCATGTTGGGGATATAATTATCAGGTATTTTACAAAAAAAAAACTCAACCACTCCAGGTAGGGAAAAGAGGTTTCCAGGTAGGGAAAATAACACAGCTTTTCCCTCGCACTTCAGAGCACAGCGTCTACGGGATCAATAAGTCATGACCAAAACATTGTTCCTACACAAATAGCACCTCTTTTCAACCGTCGCAATGTATACAATCACCTACAGTACAACCTTATTTTCCTAAAAATAAGCTTTGCCTATGCGCTGGACGCATTATATTAAACTGTATGCGCAGGTGGCAGAGACCGATCCTTAGGGACCGTCTACAAAGAGCAAAACGCGAAAACCAATACTACAAAATCTCCCATACTTCTCTCTAAATCTTTATAACTGCCATCAAACTTAGACTGCCATCACACGTCACTGCTGTCCCTCTGGTTATACTACAACACTTATTGCGATACAGCACTTGTTTTTTATTTTTTATTTTACTTGATACAGTGCTTGTTGTCTTCCACTTTCTCTTCCTGTCTGTGGGCGGGGCTGGGGAGTTTAATTTTCCCGGGGTCTGCGCGCGCAACTAGTGGGCGGGGCTTATGTTTCGTGTTCACGTCATGCCGAAACGGCTAAAGACTCGTTCTAATAACGATTCATTTAAACAACGATGAGTCGACTCTTTTATATATGAATCAATCGTTTTAAACACTTTGCACTTTCAGATTTAAGCTTTAGCTGGAGATTTCACTTTACTTAGAGCTGTTTTACACACTGCATGGAAGGCCATTTTCAAAAATCCATAATATGGGCTCTTTAAACCAAGTTCTATTGAAGCTCATTTCAAGAGTAATAAAAAAGCTTGTCAAATCAAACCCTTAAACCCACTATTGGTCCAAATAGGTGTGCACTAATGCCGAATTATCAAAGACGCGATCTGAGAGAATCGCCGATGAGCTGCCGATGCCCGGGAGATATTTGGCGTGCTGAGTATCTGGAGCTGTCGTCGATTCAATCATGCTGTGTGAAATGAGTTTTGACTGAACATAACATCGGCGATCGCCTACAGCCAATGAGAGAGCAGCATTCACTAGTGTGGGTACCTGCAGGCTAGTGAGAGGTTGGTGGAGAAGTTAAAAGCGCTCATTTTCAGTTCGGACCCAAGAAATGGAGGGAAAATTAGTGTAAATTTGGCATGAGCTCCCGTGTCTGCTTGACGTGTCATGTGAGCAATATCACAACCTAACTCAGTGAAAAAATAAAAAAAGTTGAAGAGAAATTGCTAATTCCCTTCAAAGCCAGGTGAGGAAATATGTACATTTCTACCGCATTAAAGGCTTCTTTCTCGTTATGTAGTTAATAACAAAAGATATACTATCTGTTTTTGGGTGTGAGACATAGTTTGGACAAAGTTGTCTGCAATTCTTCCTATTTTGAAATCATGCAGTGTGAAACTCCCTGTCGCTGATCCATCTTGCAGTGTAAACAAAGCAGAGACAAAACACAGCCCAGATAGTCATGCAGTATGAAAACATCTGTGACACGACTACTTCGAAAATCATGCAGTCTGAACTTGGCATTAGTCTCTGCCTTTGATATGACATTTGACATTTATTTAAGCCATTAAGGTCAAGCATTGGTGAATAATGACAACCAATTTGCACATAATGCAAGCATCTGTTTACTCCCTAAAACAAAGAATGAATCAGAAATGTGCTGTGAGTATACAGTATAGTATTGGGGCCTTAAGTTGCCTTAGTATTGCAGGGACAGTTTGCCCTACTTTTGGATGTCTTGATGTTTGATTTGTGAGGTGTTTGAATTGACCTGGTTCTAGATTTCAGCTTACTGACCCAATACAGCAAACAGTGGCATTGCTTTCAGCATCTGTGTCCTTTGCATCAAGGGCACGAAGTCATCTTGATCGTTCTTCCAGGTCTGTCAGAATATGACCAATTATTCTGACTAATAATGTGGAAAAGATGTGATTACAAATCCATTGGCTTGTCTTGTTGAAAAGTACCTTGCACTGTAGAAAGTAAAAGCATAACAGTCACTTTTTCAGATGGTCTTATAAGTAGGGCCTGCTGGCTGTATTGTGTATGGCCTCAACATTTATAGGGTGTTATATGTGAGATTCTGATTGTAGTCTAGTGATTTAGCAAATACTGGAAAACCTCTTAACATTCTCCGTTCTGATAAGTTTCCCCCAAGACTTCCTTTGCATCAAAAGCCAAAATATCGTCCAACCGTGCCAGCTGGCCCTCAATCAATCAAAATGGCTGCCAGATCAGATCAAGCACATTTAATGGTTTTCAGAAACCTCCGCAAGATTAATGAGTTCTTCTCTATGTCAGTGGCCCAGCTCTCTGAGAGCTTTCCAAAGGAACTGGGCTGCTGTGGTATTTTCTGGGTGAGGTCTACAAAGTAGTTGACATAAGCAGTGAGAAGCTGGGGCGGTGTTGTACATCTGCCAGAATATTGACACAGACCTTGTACTGAAAGTTAACACTGATGTTATTTGAAAAACGTGAGTCGCTGCCGGGACAAAAAGAAAAAAGGCCATGAAGGCACATCATACTTTCAAAAAATAAATACTTTGACCAAATGGTAAGGAGGGTCATTTATTGGATGGGAACTTCAGCATTGCATTAAGAACGTTGTTTAAAAAACAAACACATTGTTATCTATGACTGTACATACAGTACAGCAGTTGTATATATTAATAAATAATAATTAAATTAATAGTAATAATAAAAATGGTGACACGGTGGCGCAGTAGGTAGTGCTGTCGCCTCACAGCAAGAAGGTCACTGATTCGAGCCTCAACTGGGTCAGTTGGCTTTCCTGTTTGGAGTTTGCATGTTCTCCCTGTGTTCTCGTGGGTTTCCTCTGGGTGCTCCGGTTTCCCCCACAGTCCAAGGATATGTGGTACAGGTGAATTGGGTAGGCTAAATTGTCCTTAGTGTTTGTGTGTGTGAATGAAAGTGTATGGATGTTTTCCAGAGATGGGTTGTGGCTGGAAGGGCATCCGCTGCTTAAAACAAATGCTGGATAAGTTGGCCGTTAGTTCCACTGTGGCGACCCCGGAATAATAAAGGGCCGAAAAGCCGAAAAGAAAATGAACGATTTAATGAATAATAATAATAATAGTAATTTATAAAAATTGTACTGTATTGCAGTTGCAACAATCAGTTATGTTTCCGTCAAAAGTTGTAAATTACTCTGAAAAATGTAATTATTGCATAAAAGATCTGTGCTATAAAGCACCATTTCCATCCCATGTGTTGAAGAGAATAATATTGCCTCTCACTTGGAAACTGGCATGATATATTAATAATAAAATTATGTTTGTGCAAGTGAGGAAACTACTTTAATTATTTTTTGCTTAACAAAACAGTAAGTATTTTGGCCCCTATAAATGCCCTGTATCCACTGAGCATTACGGTTCACAGTGCAGTTCGATATGTATTTACCCATGTCCATTTCCATTGTCAGAAGAACCAAAATAGCCAACAGTACTGTACCATTTTTTGGGACCCTTTCATAAGAGTACCTTGCACAACAGAACCAAAAGTGTGGAGCTAGAGTCTTTGCTGAATCCTATAGGTTTGCAGAGAATTGTCACTTGCATGTGCAATGACAACACAGGAAGCACTATTTTTAAAAACACTGAGAAGACATGACACTGTATTACAATGACAGCAACTCAATCTCAAAGCACCTTTGGGATGTGGTAAAACGGGAGATTCACATCATGTCTAAATGTGTGGAAATATAAAGGACACAGTTTCCTCTCTGTATATTTGAAATAATGAACTTGAGCCCACATAAAATGACTAAAAGTCCTGCTTTGAGGAAGAATAACATCAATTGCTTTTTTTGGCATTTACATTTACCGGCCACTTTATTAAGTACACCTTAATAGTACCCTTTTGCCTTCAGAACTGCCTTAACTGTGGAGGCCATTTGAGTACAGTGAACTCATTGTCATGTTCAAGAAACCAGTCTGAGATGATTCATGCTGTATGACATGGCATGTTATCCTGCTGGAAATAGCCATCAGAAGATGGGTACACTGTGGTCATAAAGGGATGGACATGGTCAGCAACAATAGGTGGCGTTGATACTAATGGGCCCAAAGTGTGCCAAGAAAATATCCCCCACACCATTACACCACCACCACCACCCTTGATACAAGGCAGGATGGATGAATGCTTTCCTGTTGTTGACACCAAATTCTGACCTTACCATCCGAATGTCGCAGCAGAAATTGAGACTTATCAGACCAGACAACATTTTTTCCAATCTTCTATTGTCCAATTTTGGTGAGCCTGTGTATATTGTAGGCTCAAGTTTCCTGTTTTTAGCTGACAGGACTGGCACCCGGTGTGGTCTTCGGCTGCTATAGCCCATCTACCTCAAGGTTCGACATCTTCTACATACCTCAGTTTTAACGAAAGGTCATTTGAATTACTGTTGCCTTTCTATCAGCTCGAACCAGTCTGGCCATTCACGTCTGACCTCTGGCATCAACAAGGCATTTGTGCCCACAGAACTGCCGCTCATTGAATATTTTCTCTTTTTCTGACTATTCTTTGTAAACCCTAGAGATGGTTGTGCGTGGCAATTCCAGTAGATCAGCAGTTTCTGAAATACTCAGATCAGCCTGTCTATCACCAAAAACCATGCCAAGTTCAAAGTCACTTAAATCACCTTTCTTCCCCATTTGGATGCTCATTTTGAACTGCAGCAGATAGTCTTGACCATGTTTACATGTCTAAATGCATTAAGTTGCTGCCATGTGATTGGCTGATTAGAAATTTGTGTTAACAAGCGGATGGACAGGTGTACCTAATAAAGTGACCAGTGAGTGTATACAACTAAGTTGGCAGTGGAAATGCAAGCCTGATCAGGGTGATCCATACAGTTTGTTTTGCTTCCTAAACATCTTTGTGCTAACATTGGTCCGTTGAGACTACAATATTGACGTGATTCCTGCCTCCGTTCCGTTTCTCATTCCACAGGAGTAAATAAGCCACGGTCACACTGCACTTTTTGCCCTATAGGCTTCCATTCATACATATGCGAATGTGACAAGTTTCGCAGTTTAAGCTTGGTGAACGCTGACCTGCAAAATTGCATCACGTGATTGCGTGAGATCAAAACATGACACCTCTGTACAGAAAATTGTAAAATGGACCAATCGCTCACCCTTTTTTAATGTCTAATCATTTTGTTTATTCTGCCCCATACCGTAGCACCATAAAACAGAATTTCCTTAGCACAAACTCTAGAGTGACCGTGGCCTAAGACAGAAGAATAACATCCAAAACAATAATAGGCATGAATACACTGGCGAGTTGAGTTGCATAGCAGGTACAGATGTGTTTGTACCTGTATGATTGCTCGCAGAGATATTTTAAAGTCTCGTAGAGGGTCTCTCGCTGGTCACGAAGACCACCTCGTCGCATCACATCTTTTCTATAAGTTTGCCCATACCAGTGGTGCCATTATGTGTCTGTCCGTGGCAAAAAGAAAAAGACATGATGCACCGCACTGGCACTTATCAATGAGAATTCTGTTTGTTTATGAAACTGGTTCTTTCTCTCAGCCGCCATTGTTCTGTTTAGGGGTACGTGCAAACAGAGCTACTTAAATAGTGATTTATAAACCAGCCTACTGCAGCAAGGGGGTGTTGGAGTGTTCAAAAACTGTATACTATCACTCTGCCTTTATGAACATCTATTTGCCCTAAAACCAAGAACTTCGTTTGAAGTCTACTGGGGCCTTAAGGTGGTCTTGGCCCACTTGAAAATTTACTTTGGAGTTAAGTTTGGAGTTCACTTGTGGTGCAAAAGCAGTCTAAATGGACCGATAAACTAGACTTTACGTTTGATGATGACGAGTTATTATGTACACTGTATAAACATCATAAAAATGGTCTGTACATCATACAGGTGTATTGGAGCGCATCTACCATTACCAGGTGAATGCTATACAAGGTTACTTGACTGTTGTGAAGAGTGTTCAGACTCTATTGCTCAGTTGTGCAACATCCTTCTCAGTAATATGAATGTGGGGAGCTTTTAAAAAGAAGAGCTCCACCACAATTCACCTTGGAGGATGGCCGCTTTGTCATCATTTTAAAGTTTTCCTACGCCCTTTGACCCCTTTATCTATTTTTGGAGAATGAAGTGTTTCCCGTGGGAAATCTTGGCTGCTTTTAGAGGATTTTCAGCAATAGGAAGACAGCCCCTGGCGGCACTTTCAAGACACATCAAGGACATTTAGGTAAATAACTCCATTGCTGGAGGGAAACCTTTCGGAGACAAACAGAAACTATGGAATTGGAGAAGAGGGAATGTTAAACACATCCACATGTTATCAGATCAGCATTGTGCAACATACTAAAATCTTTTGATTGTTCTCATTTGGGCATTTCTTATGATTTACTGTCCTTCAATATAACGTAAAAGACATTACTTGACACATCCGCTATAAAGGATGATTAGTGCCGGTAGGTTAAATATAATGATCTTTTGTAACATGGTTATGTAAGGTGTTGCACAGAACACCTTAACATAAAGCACTTATGACCCCTTATGAGATTATACAGCTTGAAGATTCATGAGTGCTTATATGTTTTAAGTCTTCTAGGGAACACAGGGTTTAGAGGTCAATGAGTGTTGCGAAAAGGATTTAAATGCTCTCAGTTTGCCTACAGATGTGCATAAATGTGCCTTCACAATCCTGCATGTGTTGCTACGTACAGGAATACTCTGAATTTATGTGACACTCTTTTCAGAATATACATTTTATTAAGTAAAAAGCAAGGTTGGATTTGTTAACCAATGTCTGTTTTTCAAGATAGCGGGATAGAAAAAACTCAGGGCTCAGAAGGTGTGTGAATCCACAGCCTCTGGATGACAAGCCTGCAATCTTTAGCCAAAAAAGCATAACTGCTAATACTAATGTTGTGAATTTAGCGATATTGCCATACCAGAAGCCAATATATGACTGAGGTGCCACTCATGATACAATAGACTCTCTAATCTCCCAATAGTAAAATGATCTCTGTTGAAAATAACTGGGAGTTGAACTAACACAAACACCAACACCAAAACTCAGGAGGTGCATTTAGGATAGGACAAACTTTGTCTTCGAGAGGAAACTTGTCTTGGGCAAAAAAGTGCTACAATGTTGCTCTAAGCAGACAATAAAATAAATAAAACAAACAGAACAATTAAGAACATAAATTGTTTACAAAATGAGACCATATAAAAAATATATAAATATGAAATATATAGAGGCTCATGGTGGCACAGTGGGTAGCACGATCACCTCACAGCAAGAAGGTCGCTGGTTCGAGCCTCGGCTGGGTCCGTTGGCATTTCTGTGTGGAGTTTGCATGTTCTCCCCGTGTTGGCGTGGGTTTCCTCCAGGTGCCCCCGTTTCCCCCACAAGTCCAAAAACATGTGCTATAGGTGAATTGGGTAAGCTAAATTGGCCCTAGTGTATGTGTGAATGACATACGTAAAACACATGCTGGATAAGTTGGTGGTTCATTCCGCTGTGGCGACCCCGGATTAAGTCGAAAAGAAAATGAATGAATGAATGAAATATATAAAACACAGAACACAGTCAGGTGCTAATATACTACATGTGCATTGCTCTTGGTAGAGTTCAACAGTTTTGTCGAGGTTGGAACAAATGAAAGCTTCAATCTAATGGTTTTACACATTGGCATTCTCAGTCTTTTTTCTGATGGTAACAGCTGATATTCACTGAAAAGAGGACGTTTGGAATCAGCACTATTGTTTATTGCTCTTCTCATGACCGCCTGTTCATAAAGACTCTGTATGGGCTCATAGTGTTTTATTCCTATGATTTTCATGGCTGTTTTTTGAATATGAAGCAGTTTTTTTTTTTT
>CAIGQQ010029002.1:258946-272195 GCA_903798035.1 Danio albolineatus | reverse complement strand
TTTGAAGGGGTTAACTTGCATATTATGTACTCAGCAGTCTGAAGCACATCTCTATGCTGAAGGACAGTACATGGGTTCATGGAAGAGTGCAGAGAAGTTCTGATAAGGACAAAACGTGTAAGCTGTAACACCTGTTTAGAAGGTCGGCCACCCAAGAGAATATAGTAAACAACTGTGGTATAAAAGGGAGTGTTTCTGAAAGGGGGGCAGAGTTGTTGAAATCTCTCCTGTACAGTTAATGTTACTCTTGGTTTCTTTCTGATTGTACTGAATAAAACTTTGAAACTTTGACAGATTTGACTCCGATCCAATTCATGAAATACGCATTTGGACCCTTTGAAAGTCCTACAATTTTGGTGACCGCCGACGTGATTGGAAGGAGTAATTTTCCAGTTCATCAGACGAACGAATATTTCTGAATTCAACACCAAAGGCGCGCCTAAAAACCAAAGGTAAGCAGAAACCTTTTTTATAAAATTCTGCTATTGGCTACTCTAAAAAAGGGTGTTGAATCAGGCGTATTCTAACTGTCTGTTTGTAAATAACCGAGAGAAACCAAAAGTAAAATAAAAGAATATTGTGAAGTACTGTGAACGATGGCCAGGATAATTTAGGACAGATTGTTAGAATCTGTGTGAAGTCCTCCTCCTAAAAGAGGCAATTTAGGACAGATTGTTAGAATCTGTGTGAAGTCCTCCTCCTAAAAGAGGCAACTTAGGGCAGAATCATTAGATTCTGTGTGAAATCCTCCCCCTAAGAGAGGTAACGGTTGAAAATTATTTTGTTTTGACGAAAACAAGGAAGATTTAACCATCAGGGCAGACACTTCGGTGTTTGATGGGAAGCCCTTCTCCCTGACAAGGCAAAACACTTGGAAGTCCCTTTTGTCTTGACGGAGACATAATACTTTCAAGAGAAAGAGAATTGTGTTGCTTCCTGATAAAAAGGATAGGGTTTTAGTACATTCAGGAAGCATTTAGTGTAGTGTAGGGAACAAAACGAGTAAAAAATATATATATATATTTGCGCAACAGGAAAATAGTATAATAATAAAAAATTATGGAGGGTGAATTTGACAGAGAATGTGAGGAATTTGGTTGCCCCACATTAGGGCACCAATGGGACAGAATGATTGAGATAGTGAAAAGTCAGACTGAACCAAAAGACATGAAAACTCGCATGAAAGAATTGGAAATATGTAAACATGAAATGATTGAACATCATGGCATTGATTGTATGGATAAGAAAGGATCTCTGTTTCAGAAAGTGGGTATGAAGGAAATGAGAGCACAAGAAGCTGTTTTAAGACACAGAAAGGAGAAAGTAGAACTGTTTTACAGACGAACCCATGAGAAAAAAGAAAAAGAATTAAACCTAGCTGTTAGAAGGTGGGCAAGAGTAACACTGGCAGCCGCTGTGTTAAAACCAAAAAATAAGGGAAAAGGGCAGAAAGAACCCGAAGTTAAATTGAGTAAAAAGCAGGAAGCTGAGGCTGAGATGAAAGCTGACTCCACCTCGATACCAACCGCCCCCACTGTACAGAGCTTATACCTATATCTATCACCCCCATACAATCCAACTATAAACCAGCAGCCAAAACAGTTAATGGTCAGAGGAAAAGTAAAGCAGATGCCCATGTTCAAGGTTAAGGGAGGGGCTCTAGATTTAGAAGGAGAAGAGAAGGGTGTTGCCCAGTCGAGTGGGTGTATGAGTGAGCCAGAAGAGGAAGAAGAAAAGGAAGATGCTGATAAAAGAACAAAAGAATATCAAAATGTTAAAGACATAACTAAGTCACCATCAAGGCGTAGTGAAAGGTTAAAAAATATAGTGCAGGGAAAGGGAAACAAACAGGATTTGTCGAGTGTGGGCTCAATAATTAATTTGCCCCTGATGGCTGGTCCAACTGGACCAATGTACCAACCCTGGTCCCTCACAGATTTGGAGACCCTTGTAAAAAAACTGCCTGCCATAACAGAAGGAGGAGGCAGATGGGTAAACAAACTTTTTGCGTTATCACATGGTCAAGTTCTCTCAGTAGGAGACCTGAGACAGATAATGAGCAGGGTTTTATCATCACACCAGATGACAGATCTGGAAAACATGGCAGACACCAACAATGTCAATAATAGGACCCCACTAGTGACTGCTGGAGGCCAATCACCTCTGTGTCAGGCCATAAGGGATAAATTCCCAACGCCTGATATCATGTTCGAGAACATGAAGTTTAAGCACAAGGATGGTGAAAATGGAGCAGCATACATAAATAGATGCTGCCAAGAGTGGGAAGAGGCATGTGATGAAAACCCAATGTCTAACGCTGTGACAAATAGAATTTTCAGGGCTGCGGTGTTGCAGGGAGCGCCATCTGGCATGGCACAGGTCATGGAACAGTCTCCTGAGGTACCAGGTAGTGATGATACCAAATGGAAAAGGTATGCAGTACATTTCATAGACAAAGCCGTAGAAAGAGCAGATAAAGAGGGGAGTGAGTTGTTAAAGCTGCAAAAAGAGCTTCTAAAACTGCAGCTCGAGGAGAGGAAGTCAGCTAAAAATAAAGGCTCAAAGCAGATGCCTCAGCAACAGCTCACTTCCACACCCAGGCCATCACCACAGCCACAAGCTGAGCTTAGCCATGAACAATTTGTGCAATACCCCAGCCACACCCCTAGGGGCCAACCACAACAACAGTGGAACAGAGGCAGAGGTAATCAGAGAAGTAGGGGCCCCAGCAGGAATCAGGATATCTGCTATGGCTGTGGGGGCACCGGCCATTGGGCAAACACTTGCCCTAATAACAATAGAACGTGTTATGTCTGTGGGGGAACAGACCATACAGCCAGAAATTGCCACCAGCAGCCAAGAGGGCAGCCTATAAGTCAACCCTCTAGGGGTCAAGGCCATCAGAGAGGTAGAAGCCAATTGCAGAGAGGGGGGTGGGGAAGTAGACCAATACCACCCAACCAGCCCAGTTACCAACAACCACTCCACCAAGAGTGAAATGGAACTGATGATAGTTACTATGGATAAAGGTCCCCACAGAGAACTCAAGAGAGGGCTATGGCCAAGCCCCTCTTAACTATCACAGTTAATAACAGTGATATCGAGGCCCTAGTGGACACTGGAGCAACTTACTCCACAATTACTGAAGGTATTAGCAGACGACACCTCTCAAAAAGTGATGTAGGGGTGATGGGTTTCTCTGGGGACACAGAATATTGGCCATTAACCAAACCACTTCCTGTTGTTATTGCAGGCCTAGCTAAGATAATACAAAAAACATCACACATCGTCATGGGCCATCGACTGTTGATTTTGACCTCCCATCTCAGTGGTCAGCATTGTTAATTCAAGTTAATTTACTTTCTCTGCTCTGAGACAGAGGATGATGTTGAAAATTCTGACTGCTGCAAACATTACCTATAATCACAATGGGATTAACATGGCTGACCTAAAAACTGATGGAGAACCTCATGACTGTGCACCATTAACAGACACGCTATCAGAAGTTAGAGAGGGCCTGCTGGCCTCCCCACTTCCTGAAACAGACAACCAAATTACACTTTTTTCAGATGGTAGCTGCCACAGGGCAGATGATGGAACATTAAAGGCAGGATTTGCTGTGGTTAAATTACAGGGTGATCAATTTGTCACAATAAAAGCCTAGCCCCTTATGGGAAAGCAGTCAGCACAAAAAGCAGAACTGTTGGCCCTAATCAAAGCTTTGAAACATTCAGAAGGTCGGGTTGTGAACATATACTGCACTGTAAAAACGCCAACTTACTAAAAGTTCTCTGAACAAAGTTTAAAGAGTAAACTGAATTAAAATATTTACATTTGAAATGTTGACAAATAAAAGTTTGTTTGCTCAACAAATATGGTGCTTCAATGTTAAAAACTTACAATGTTTTGTTGAACTAATACAAAACTGTAAGTTTTGCATTGACTCGTGCCCTTCTTGTTGGCGCATGCGCGTTATAAGCTTCTAGCGCATGCGCGATTTACTTTAACAGCTCGCTGCAGGGGGTACCTGAGATTCACGTGCGCGCCCAAACGGACCGTCTTTCTTTCTGCGGAAGCACAGGTATGTGTCAATCGTTTTCAAAATCGATTGTATATATTTGTATATATGTTTTTATGTGCGATATGCTACCCATCTAACTGCCTGATCTATTTTACCAGTGTAATATTGATGCGAGAGACCGTGACACAGCGGTTTAGAGCAGTCGAGCATTTCTGCTAAATCATAGGTATGTATCCTTTTTTTGTTGTCATCTAACGTTATATTATTTTATATGTTTACTTTGATGTGCACGTGTATACTAATATATAACTATTTGTTATAATTTAGCTTTGGGTTACTTGTTTCGTGCACTTGCTTTGGCTATTTACATAATAACAAGTTGTGGGTGTTTGCATTTGAAACAAATAGCGATTTCAGTCGAGTCATTTGCTTTAAAAACGCACACGATTAATACAAGATAATTAATACTAACTCAGATTTGATGTTTCCAAGACATTTTCTTCTCAAAAAACGAATTCAATGTTAAGTCCTGTCAGCATTTCATTTTACAACTTTCCCCCCTCGAACCAGAGAAGATTGCCAGTGGCACAAACGGTCATTTGAATAATTTGAAAATCGCGTTTTTTTTTTCTAAGTAATGGACATTACTTAAGTTGTTTGTTCATTAGATAGCTCGACTAAATAGCCAGTATATATTCAGACCAACCTGCTTTAACAGTCAGCTAGGTTAAATTTACATAAAAAGTCTAAAATGGCTGGAAATACATATTTCTTTCTTTGGGACTCCACCAATTAAATAGAAAATTGAAATATTAACATGATGCAATGCAGATATTGCAAATTTTCAAATCCTGACACAGAGGTCCTGATAAAACACTACAGGCTTCGTCATGGACGAGGTCACAAAGGGGCAAACTGGCCCTGTCTATACTCTGATTGTGTCTGCTCATTTAGAACACAAGGTGCTTTAAAATCACATTTATCACGCTGCCACACCCTCACACCTATTAGACAACTCAATGTAAAATTCAAATGTGAGTTGTGTGAGTTTGAAACTGTTTGCAGTGAAAGTGATTTTTTTAAACATCTTGGAGGACATCTAAGAGGTCATGAAACTGTACCGTGTCCTTTTTCTAACTGTGAGTATAAAACCAACAAGCTGACCAATTTTTCTTCTCACAGGAATAGGAAACACAAATGTCACACAATAAAAGATATAAGAAATTCAGTCACTGTAACTGAGAACCTTTATACTGATACAACAAACTTTGATGACAATCATGATGATGCAGAGCAGCCCTCAGAGTCTGTTCAAGACGCTGCTGAAATTGGTTGTGAGAGTATGAATATTGACACTCTTACACACAAACTGGCATCTCTCTTTTTGAAAATGCAAACAGTCTTGCATGTATCCAAGAGTGCCATTCATAGTATAATTGAGGAAATGCATGATATATTGTACGTTTCCAAGTCTCTTGCTGTTGAAAACATCAAAAATATTTTTGTCAAGCACAAAATTGATGTAGATGCTAGCATCCTCCGGGAAGTTAGCAGTGCTATTTTTGAGACCAATCCTCTTCTCCTCACTACTACAGAAAAAGGTAGTTTATCCACAGACCATAGAAGGAACTTGTATTTCAAAGAACACTTCTCTGTAATCGAGCCAACTGAGTATCTCTATGACAGAACACACAAAAACCACTTCGTTTATGTGTCTTTATATCATGTCTTAGAACGCCTACTGGGTCATAAAGATATTTTGGATAAGATTGTGTTCAGTGGAGAGTCTACTTCTGGACATTATGAATCTTTTCAAGATGGTTCTTACTTTAAAGAGAACAGACTGCTATATGACAAAGATCTGGCAATATCGCTGGGACTGTATGTGGATGAATTTGAAGTTTGCAATCCCTTGGGCACTTCAAGAAAAATTCACAAGATGGTTGCCATTTATTGGGTGATTCTAAACTTGCCGCCAAAATTCCGCTCTAGCCTTAATTCCATTCAGCTTGCTGTCCTTGGTAAGAGTGATGATGTGCGGCTCTTTGGATATGAGAAGTTTCTTAATCCACTGATAAAGGATGTGAAGTGTTTGGAACAAACAGGTGTTTTTGTTCCTGCTCTCAGTCAGTACGTAAACGGAACAGTCTTTTGCGTATGTGCTGATAATCTAGGAGCCCATAGCTTGGCAGGCTTTCAAGAAAGCTTTAATTCTGACAATTTCTGTAGATTTTGTTTGATAAGGAAGCATGAACTCAAGTCTGGCCAATTTGAGATCAGTAATTTCAAATCAAGAACTGCAGAAGAACACAATTTCTTTGTGCAGAAAGTGCAGACAGATGCAAGTGTGCAACATGTGAGGGGTGTGAAAGGGGAATGTGCACTAAGCAAGCATTTGTCTTTCTTTCATCCTGTGACAGGCTTCCCACCTGATGCATTACACGATTTTTTGGAAGGTGTTGTACCTGTAGAATTGTCTCAGTGCCTGAAAGATTTAATTTCAAAAGGAAAAAATTTCATTTAATGAGCTCAATAACTACATTAACTCTTTCCTGTACAAAGATTCTGACAGGGTTAACAAGCCAAAGGTATTAACCAAGTCATGTTTTGCCAAGGGTACTGTAGGGGGAAATGCACATAAAATTGGACCCTTTTACGTTTGCTTCCTCTTATGATTGGTCACATAATCCCTGAAAATGAACCATCTTGGCAGATTCTAATGGACCTGAAGGACATTACTGAGATGGTTCTATCATCAAAACTTTCAGAGGAGACTCTGTGCTACCTAGAGAGCAAAATCGTAGATCACCAAAATTTACTGATTGAAACTTTTCCCAGCTTTTCTCTTCGTCCAAAACATCATTTCATTAACCATTACCCACATTTGATTCGTTGTTTTGGACCATTAGTGTCACTATGGACAATGCGCTTCGAGGCAAAGCACAGCTACTTCAAAAAAGTAGTCCATGACACTCAAAACTTCAAGAATGTTCTATTGACTCTTTCCTCAAAACATCAACAAATGATGGCTTATTATCTGGATGGTGAGGATCTTTTTAAACAAACTGTGTATGTGGAGAAAGCAAAAGTTTTCACAATTGCTTCTCTGGAAGCATCAATCAGGACAGTGATTGAGAGAAGGTATCCAAACACAAGTCAAGTGTCACTCTCCTCCGATGTTCATTTGCATGGAGTTCGATATAAAGCTGGCATGATAATCTCTGCAGGACAATGTAGTGGTCTGCCAGAATTTTTCAAAATATTGAACTGTGTAGTGACCTCCCAAGATGTGTCATTCCTTTGCACAAAACTGTCAGCCTGGTATCTTGAACATTTTAGATCATTTGAGATTAAGGAAAGCAGTTTCAGTGACATTCATGTTCTTGATCCTGACATGCTGAATGACTTTCATCCACTTAGTGCATACAAAGTTGGTCTGAAAGTGCTTGTGACACCAAAAGTGTTTTTAACTCCTTAGGGGTTAGAAGTATCAGCGAACAGTTGTGTCTTTTTTTTTTGATCAGACATAAAATACTTTAATCTATTTTCTAGGGTCCAACGATAAAGATAACAATAAAAAAATAACTGTATCTTTATACATTAACAATGGCCTTTTGATTCTAGGTGATTTGTCCCGTAGAGAATATGCTGTTGCGGATTCACATTTCCCCTACCAACATCAGGAGGGTGGAGCTACCTCAAAGGCCTCAGTCCGTGGACCAGCTGAAGTCTTTCCTTAGTGAAAAGTTGCAATTAGAAAATGGAAATTTTCTAATACAGTTTGAAGATCCAGACTTTAACAATGAACTTTGCAACTTGAATGATATCAATGAGCTGCCAGCAGAGAAGGCAACCATAAAGCTTTTGTGGGAAGAGGTATGTCCTTCACAGGACTTCACTGTCTTCACATCAGATTCCAATTCAGTGTCTTCTCTTGATACAGCAAGTATGCCAAGCTGTCACAGTGGGGATCAAAGTCCTGAATCATCTGTGTTAAGAAATCTTAGAAGTGCTGAAAAGTGGCCATCCACATTTAACATACCTACTTTTCCTCTGGATGTTGAACTTAGGCTGCGTAAAGCCAATGAGATTTACCAGCAGACAAATAAGCCTCTGAATGTCCCAAGAGAAATGAAGTCTCAGATTCTGGACAAGATTGTGCAGGCCATATTTGATATCAAAGCCTACCCTGATGCCTATGAGATCCAGTCGGTTGCCTCTTCTCTTGTACAGAAACACCCTTGCCTTACAGAACCTGGCAAACGCACAGGTTGGGATGGATGGGTGATGAGTATAAAATTTAAGCTTGGCAATTATCGTGCCAAACTGAAGGAGGCTGGTTGTTCTGAATTGAGTGTTAACAGTAAAAGAAAATCTTGTGAGGGTATGGTAGAAAGGGCCTATATGAAAAAGCCTAAAAGAGCAGAGGTCAATTTTTTACCTGACCATCCTGAAGGCCACACTGAAGATTCCCTTGAGGAGGTGAGACTTGCTATGATCGATGAAATGAAGAAAAAAAAAATGGATTTGACAGTCATTCACCAGCAGATGCAAGAAACCTTTTCTCTTCGCCGAAAAGAAGTTGTTGAGATTCAACCACTAGTGGAAGAAATTAGAGAGAGATGGCCTGGCCTTTTTTTAAAGGAAGAGGTAAGTAACCATATTGCAATTGTTTTGGTTTAATTTAAGGTAGTAATGATAGTGCTAAAAATAACAACCAACATTGTCATTATTATTATTTTTATTATTATTATTATTATAGGCAATTTAGAACACTTCTGTATTCAAGATTTTTCTAAATATTTACATTGGTGTATATATAGTGCGTGAAAATATTAATATGCATGTTTTTTGTTTGTTTTTTTATACTCTAGATCTGCATGGAGTTTTCTCGGATCTGTAATGTAGATCTCCTGAGACAGTTCAACGAGTCACTTGATAAATATACAGCACCTCTCCTGAAACTTTACAGAAAAAGAAGGGATTCATTGGGTCCAGAGATGAAGACACTTCTGGACAAGATGGATGAGCAGGTACTCTAAGATCTATTTACTTATTTACCCTTGTGATGTTTTTAATGTGCAACATAGTTTGTCCTGTCTAACACAAAAGCAGGAATTTGGAAGAATTTCATGGTTGGGCAGTGCCATCTAAATTGCAACAATTTAATTGTCAAGCCCTTTTACATTTCAAATTGTGTCAAGTTGTGTTAACAATGTAACAGTGATAACATAAATAACCGATGTTTCACTTGATTTGAGTGACCAATTCAAATGAATACATGCAAAGAGGAAGATAGAAAATAATAACTGTAAATTTTAAGTAATTCAAAGTAAATGTCACATGAAACTGAACAAAGTTTATAGAATTTTATTTATTTATTTTCAATATTCGATTACACAACCATTATCAAATTCTATTGTGTGGAAACCCCAATTCTTTTAAAATTCTTGTTTTGTGTTTTACACATAAAATAATAGCACATGGATTTTCAACAGCATGAATAAAATACCATGCTTAAAGTACAGTTTTAAGTACAAAACAATTGTAATCCCTTTGTTGATTTTCACAAAACCTTGTAAGATTGTAAAACACCCTTTGAATATGACTTTCTTCTAGGTCACTGATATTGTCACTCATCGAAAAAGAGCAGCTCTTGAGGGATTGCCACTTTTTCTGCGTGAAAATTCTGCTTGCTTTCTCAAGATGTGCCTGGTAAGTTACCCATTTTCATACCCTATTCTACATTCATTAGTCTGCTAGGTAACACTATAATAGCATCACAATATAAATTTATTAGGTATTAGCCAAGAGTTAATTTGTTATCTGTTAAGCATTAACTTTACATTAATAGATGTGAGTAAGCTGTTTTTAAATAAAGCTACAAATGCTGTATTCCTGACTTATAAGCACATGTATAAATTACATGATGACTGTACCTTCATACTTTGTTAATGATTGATTTTTTTTCATTGCCAAATTAAGTATTGCACTGTTTACAAACCAGTTATTTAAGTACAGTTGGTGTTTTTTTAAAGATCCTCCAGAATAAGTAAATGATTAATAATATATTCAAATGATCATTTATATGTTTTATTAAGGCATATAATAATAGTTACTATACATGTTATTAAATGCTTCGTCCAGTTTTGTGACCTAATCTAAAGTGAGGACTGTTTATGCTTTATAAAACACTTATATTACAGGACAATAAACAACTTTTACGATACACAAATGAAACTGTATCAGATGAAACATAAATCTTTGCAATTGAATAAAAAAAAATTACTGTACAGTTTAAACATCACTAAATAACATTAAAATGTTGTTAATATATGGTTATGTTGTTGTTTTTAATAAATTTACAGTATGTTTAGATAAGATAGCAAAGATGTATTATTCATTCGATACTGAGCCTTTAATTGTCATTTATAAGGGATTTATATAGCATGAATAGTCCTTACATTTGATAAGGTCACAAAACTGCATGAAATTGAGTTAATTAAGCATACAAAACATACAAAGTAACTTTATATTTGGCTTAATTATAAAATACATAAATGTTAATTTGAATAGTTTATTAATCATTCATTGTGCCTTCTGAATGTCTAAAAAAAAAACAACAACGATTCTTGAATAACTGGTTTGTAAATAATGTGATGCTTTATTTAGTAATGAAAAATCAATCATTAACAAAGTATGGAAAACACAATTATGAAGTACACTGTAGATGCTTAAGTCAAGCATACATCATTTGTAGCTGTATTCATAAACTGCTTACTAACGTTTATTAAAGTTAATTCTTAACAAATAATGAATTACAATTTGCTAATGCTTAATAAATGATTCATAGTGTGTACCTATAGTGTTGCCGTATGCAATTACGCAAGTATTACATGTATTCTGTTTTCTTTGCATAATAATAATGAAAAGTAGCTATTAATATTAAAAGTTAATTTCCCCTTCCATTACTTAATCTCCTTTAAGGACACAGACCCTGAAGACCACACCACCAGAGATGTAAGGATTGGAATCCTTACTGTTGTGGAAGATGATGTTGGCACTTCTGCATCCCTGCCCAATGTGATGAACCTTGCTATAATCCTGGAGGAGGCCATTGTTCTTCATAATATTACAGATCTGCCAGCAGCCTTTGCTTACTTGTTTGGTCTCTTGTACGCACTCAATATGGAATACCCTAAAGAACTCAGATATACTTTTGAAGTGATTCAGAAAGTCTTCATGGATCTTGGTGGCACATGCTCTGCGAGAGTTCAGTCCCTGAAGTCCAAATTGTTATAGTTGCACAGAGACATTTTGCAAATGACATTGCCACCATCATTGGTTACAAACTTTGCAGTCGTGAGGAAGACTGAAGTCTCAAGTTTTACATTATAACTGTGTAAGCTAACTATTTGATTTTTTTTTCATTTAGTACACAAGTATGTGCAATTTTAAAGTTCAAATGTTATGTGAAACATACTGTACTAAGGTTTGATGTTCAAGATGCAACGTTACTGTATTCTCATTTTTGATACACCAAAAAAATACAAAATGCTTTACAGGTTGTTTGGACTGAGAATGTTTTGAGGTTCGGGATGAGAATGCTAGTGATCATCCAAAAGTTTCTGATGCCCCGGTGGCCAGAGAATCTAGGAAAGACTCTAGACAAAATTTCAAGTATAGAGGACATCATTTGGAGGTATACATTTATTCATGTATGGACTTGATGTACTTTGTTGACAAAAAAAGTGCTGTACACTATAGACTGTTTGAGTGGAGTGGGTTTTAAGGTTGACTCTGATTAGATGATTTTATATTCATCTGGGTAAAGTGTTTGGACACAATAATAGCTTGTTTTTAGAAAGGCCGCCTGTCGTTTTATGTTGAGGCAATGTTGTGTACAAATTTTTAAAAATATGGAAACATTCAGTACTTGTTGTGTACAAATTTGTGCAATGCAGAGCACTGCTTGTGTCAAATGTTGATTTTGCACTAAAATGTTTTGTATTGTGTTTTGAACACAGTTTAAAATAAATAAATAAAGTGAACTGACATTTTGTGTATTTAAGTTTAAATCCTAAAATTGTAAATGCATATGGGATCAATTTGTCCTATTTTGGTTCAACAAACAAAAAATATCTTGTTGGGTAAACATGATGATTTTTATTCAGCAAACAAAAATATCTTGTTGGGTAAACATAATAACTTTTGTTGAGCAAACAAAATATCTTGTTGGGTAAACATAATAACTTTTGTTGAGCAAACAAAATATCTTGTTGGGTAAACATGATAATTTTTGTTGAGAGAACTAAGAAATTCAACAAAATATTTTGAGTTAACTGGTCTTCAAACCCTGTTTGTTGAGTTAACTCAAAAAGCTTTGTGTGATAGGTTGCCTTATTATTTTAAGTTTACTCAACTTTTTTTTTTTACAGTGTGTGATTCTGCATATGCAGTGTCAGCAGCCCACGTGGAGCTGCCTGCGTGGATCAGATGTGGATTGATAACCTCCTCAGGACGGCCTATTACTGATGAGGTAAAATCAAGAGAGCTCTCTGAAGCCATAATGTTACCAAGCAAAGTGGCTATCATTAAGTGCACTGGTCATTCTGAAGGAACTGACCTAATATAAAGAGGGAATGAAGCAGCAGACTTGGCAGCAAATGTGCCTGAGACTATATAAAAGGTCAGTTTGTGGTAACTTCTGAGCCAGACGTGACATCCCTCCTGCCAGAATTCTCAAGAGAATTTTTGTCTGAGCAGCAAGACATAGCTGCTGCAGAAGAGGAGTCTGTGTGGAAAAATAAAGGAGCAATCAGACAAATGCTTGATTTGTTTTACAGCAGATGATAATAGTCTAAGGACAGGTTAGGGCATATAAAATAGAAAAGTTTAAATGATACCAATGGTTGAGACACTTATGTTAGAAAAAGATTTAAGGGTTAATATCTAATTTGATTGTAGATATGTGGGTACAGCTGTACATGTCAAATTGCCACAATGGTGGAGGTCAGGTTTCTTTACCTCCTTGGGTCGCCCATTTCAGAAACAGAGAACTGTTGAGCATTCCTTGGGTCTGACTCGTTATTTATGGTACCGCCGGCAATAAATATAATTATAAGATATGACAGAAAATTGGCTAAAATATGTGCGCACACTAA
The DNA here is from genome assembly GCA_903798035.1 of Danio albolineatus. Classification (NCBI taxonomy): domain Eukaryota; kingdom Metazoa; phylum Chordata; class Actinopteri; order Cypriniformes; family Danionidae; genus Danio; species Danio albolineatus. The sequence continues at coordinate 259,010 of CAIGQQ010029002.1, read as the reverse complement.
AATGAACTGACTGAATGTTTTGTCTATTGCATTAATGTCTATACATTTCTCTACAACAGGAGCT
>CAIGQQ010029002.1:222349-248946 GCA_903798035.1 Danio albolineatus | reverse complement strand
AAAGCATTTATATTTCCATAAAAGTACAATGAACAAGACTGGCATTGGCTGTTTGTTTTTTTTTCCCTTGATGCTAAAACATTCCAGCAAACAGAAAAATGTTGATGTGCTTCATTTTCACATGATTTCCAATATGTTAGCTTGGTCTATCTTACACAATGATCACAAATTCCAAGTAATTTCTCCGTAAGTAAATTCAAACTCACCTGGTTCTGGAGTTACTGTTTCCACTGCAACAACAGAAAGGTCATTGTCATCATCTTTATCATGGTGAACTTTATGAACTTTCTGGGATGATTCAGCTTGTTCTGTAAAAACAGAAAAGGAAATAATTGCTGCTTTTGTCTGACAAACTACTGTAACATTACAGTAACATTACATTACTGAGTTCCAAATGAATGATCAGTTATTATCAAAATTTTCTCAGACATTTACCCCTTTTATTTTTATATATATATATTGTGCATATTCCGTACTATTTGTATATGGGTTTTACAAATAACATGGTTATAGGTGTATAAAAAAAATTAAACACTAATTTGCAGTAGTGTTTTAAGAATAGTAACATTTAGTAAAGGCTTGATTACGGTTAAGCATAGTAGACTTACATCTAACCTAGTCAATTTAGATACGTTACTGAAGACTGACTAGCTGACAGAATCATAAACGTTAACTACTAACATTAACGTTAAATAATTACAGATCAAACTGTAGATTAAATTACCTTCATTCAAGAGTTCAGCTTCGCTGCGCTGGGGGCAGTTCCTCTTCAAAGAAATCACATTTTTTTCGTGGCATACTGAAGAAAAATTCGCCAAAGAGTAATATTGCAATTTGCAAAAAGAAGACGCATGCGCAAGATAACTGTCTGCTCTGATAGGGGTAAAGTTGGCGGTTCATTCAGTAGTCCAATCAAAACGTATGTAACGTGACGTGACAACTATTACGTTTCGTTGTAGACAGCCAATTATCAACAAGGCGCCAAATTTTCAAATAGGAAAGCAAGGCAAGCGCCATTTAGTTATACATTAGCTGTATCTGTTTATAACGCTATGTATACAAGGAAATTAAACAAGATAATACGGCTTTGCAGCGGTGGAAAACATAGCAAATTAGCGATCAAATGGCTAAATAACTCCAGGATTTCTTTGGTAAAGTGGATGGAATACATATATAGGTAATCTAATAGTTATTAATAACATACAAATAACTCAATGTCATTGCTTAATGTCATATGTTTTTAGTTAGACCTATAACAGGTAGATCTCATAAAATTTCATAAAGGTTGAGGTCAGTGGTACTTGAGTGGATGCTATTTACACTAAATGCAAATAGCAAGATATGCAATTTACACTGAGTTCAAATAGCATCAGATGCTATTTACACAATATAGCAACAAAAGGTATGGTAGATGCTATTTGCACTCAGTGCTTATGGAATGTATATGCCATTTACAGTGTTTATAGAAGGTAGACACTATTGCAGTGTTACTAAAAGTATGCTATTTACACTAAAAAATTAAGCATAGTTTATTTAGTCTTAGTGTAAACTATTTTAATTATTGATTTTCAATTAGAGTTAAAAGATGGTATTTACACTAATAAACAGTAAATGCTGTTTACAGTACATTTAAGAGTTAATAGATGGTAGATGCTATTTACATAAGTATTAGCAGTATATGCCATTTAAACAAAATGTAAGTAGAAGGTACATGTTTGATATTTATACTGTATTAATAAAAGGGATATATTTGCACTAAGAGCTGAAAGAAGGTACACCTACATGTTGCACTACACCTATCTACTAAACAAACAAAATATACTAATCAGTGAAAAAAAGTGCAGGATCAATTACTGTAAGATAATTTTCAATCCTTGAAGACATCTATAGATATAACAATGTTAGGATTATATGATTTGTTCAAAAATGTATAGAAGCATTATAAATTATAGAAACAAACATGACACATTTTAAAATAAACACAATTTATTTATTTATTTTTGTCATTCTTGTCATGAAAAGCATCATTGTCTGCTGCAACGCCTCTCCATTCTGGAAAACAATCAAAAAACAAACAAAAACAATAATAAACATACTTGTAGCTGTCTCTAAAAATTAGGCTAAAACAACATTAACATGAAAAACTCACTTAAGCACTTTCCAATCTTCCAGTAAGTTTGTGTTTAATGTATTTTAACACATCTATGTCTTTCTGCTTGGTGAATTTATTTGTTTTCTTTTGTTACAAGCGCTCTGTATTCTGGGAAAAACAATGGATTTATTTGTTAATTAGTTGTCTCTACATATTATGTTGCATTAAAACTACCAACAACATTGTAACATGTTACTTCTGTTTCAGTGGAGAGCTAGGAATTTCCAACAACACAAAAAAACAGTGATCTTTGATGACAAGATGAGGGCTTGCCTAATGATGTGATAAGCTGAAAAATGTTTGTACACTAGTACTACAATAGATTGTACAACAACATAAGTGGAACGTTACTTTAACAAGAGAATGGTCAAAATATAATATCAAGTTGTAAAATATAATTGAATTCAATTTCAATTCACCCTCATTTGTATAGCGCTTTTACAAAGTAGATTGTGCCAAAGCAGCTTCACATAGAAGGTTATAGTAAATTGATACAGTGTCAGTCCAGTTTTTAGTGTTGGAGTTCAGTTCAGTGTGGTTTAATATTCACTGCTGAGAGTCCAAACACTGAAGAATAATCCATCCATGCGCAGCTCTACATATATAAAGTATATAATAAAGTTTTCATCAATTTATAAGTGCATCTCAATGAATTACTGTACAATGTCATCAAAAAAGGTTGTAATTTCAGTTATTCAATTAAAGAAGTGAAACTCATAAATAGATTCATTACACATAGACTGATGTATTAGTTTACTTTTTATTTTGTTGATTGTGGCTAATGAAATCTCAGAAAACTAATATTATTTAAAACCATTAAAAGAAAGAGGATTTAAAATAGAAATCTTGCACTATGAATATGTATAGCACTCAATACTTGTTCAGGACTATTTAGACTGAATTACTCCAGCAATGTGACAGTTGGTGGCACTGCTGATGAAGCCCAGGTTTCGCCAATAGTGGCCTTCAGCTCTTCTGTGTTGTTGAATTTGGTGTCTCATATCTTTCTCTTCACGATGCACAACAGTTTCTTTCATAAGAGTTTTTGATCGGGGGAGATTGCTGGCCAATCACATACAGGGATACCATGGGCCTTAAAACACATACTTTTTGCAGTGTGGACAGGTGCCAAGTCCTGCTGGAAAATCAAATTAGCATCTCCATAAAGGTTTAATTTTTCCAGCAGGACTTGGACACCTGTCCACACTGCAAAAAAGTACTAATACCTGGTTTAAGGACCATGCTATGCCTGTATTTGATTGGCCAGCAAACTCACCTGACCTAAGACTCATATAACCCAATAACACAGAAGAGCTGAAGGTTTTTATCAGAGCAACCTTGGATTCATAAGACCTCAGCAGTGCCATAAACAGACTTCATGTCATGTCACATTACTGAAGTAAATCATAAAAACAAGAATTGATTGCTGTACTTGTTCATACATTTCAGTAGTCCAACATTTGTGTTACAAATCCTTTTTTATTGGTCTTAAGTAATATTAAAATGTTCTGAGATACTGATTTGAGTTTTAATTAGCTGTAAGCCACAATGATCAAAATGAAAAGAAATAAAAACTTGAAAAAAAATCAGTCTGTTTGCAATGAATCTTTATAATAAATGAGTTTCACTTTTTTAAATTGAATTACTGAAAGTAATCATCTTTTTGATGTCATTCTAATATATTGAGATGCACCTGTATATTATCTGTGATCACATTTTCTAAAGAGATGTCTAGACATGCAGTGTAGACTACCATTACAACTAGACTAACACTAGAAACGTCTACTGAACACCTGAAGTATAGAGACAAATGACATTTTATGTTTATGTGAAAACAATTTTATAAACACAGTTTACCTAGTTTATTACTTAACTTACTCACTGTCAGACCATCAAAGGTGTAGGTGATTCATTTGGCTTTGACCATCAATTTGTATCATATGAATCCCCAAGAACCATGGGTAAAAATATGTTTTACTGTCCCACTGGAGTACAAGGTAACCTACAGCTTGTGGCCTGAGGATGAGTAAATGAACAGCACATTTGCATTGTTGGATGAACTGTCCATTTCATCTGCGATGAGCCAAAACAGCTACACACCTTGGATTTAATTTTAAAGTAAAATATTCATTCATTCATTCTCTTTTCGGCTTAGTCCCTTTATTAATCAGAGGTCACCACAGCGGAATGAACCGGCAACTTATTCAGCACATGTTTTACGCAGCGGATGCCCTTCCAGCCACAGCCCAACACTGGGAAACACCCATACACACACTCACATACACTACAGCCAATTTAGCTTACCCAATTCAACTATAGCGCATATCTGTGGACTGTGGGAGAAAACCAGAGCACCCGGAGGAAACCCACGCCAACACGGGGAGAACATGCAAACTCCACACAGAAATGCCAACTGACCCAGCCGAGGCTCGAACCAGAAACCTTCTTGCTGTGAGGCGAACGTGCTACCCACCATGTTGCCCTAAAAAAAAACAATAACAAAATAAATAAAAAAATAATAATAAAAAGCTTAATTCTGCATGGCATTATCAATTATTTGGCAACTAACCATTTGCAGAAAAACACCACAACTTGACCCAGCAGTTTGTAGCATGACATAAATTGAACTCGATGTCCAGCCCTCCTGGATTTCTATTTAAAAACAAGCTCATGTCGTTGTGAAATTGCTGTTAGAAAGAAAAAGAGGTCTTAAAGCCTGATTGAAAACCCAGATGCCGAACCAATATACACTACAAAAACTTGGACACAGTATAGCATATAATACATACCACGAATGGAACAGGAATCCACGTTGCTTTGCTGTACTTTTGGGTGGATTAGGTAGAAAGACTTTGTGCACTGGAATGTTGAAAGCAACTTAGAACCAGTGACTGAACCTGCACACTGGTAGTAAAGCCCACTGGAAATCCTGAAATTGCACCTGTGAAATAAAAGTTATTAAAAAAAAGATGTGTATATCCAAAGTGATTTTAGATAGAAAAGAGAAAAAACAATAAAAATATATATGCCTTATCATATACCCATGTTTTATAGTCTCTCTTCCTCCAAAATTGCACAAGAAAACACTGAAAGACAAACACTTTAGTCTCTGATTTTGAGGCCAGGATGTGCAGATAAGCATGAACAACCTAAACAAAAAGAAACAAGGTCAATAGTTATTACAGTACAATTAGTACACGGTTTTATTCAGTATTAGATTATAAAATTGTTAACTTAATATTGAATAAAAAGTAGTACAGATATTAAATTAAAATCACCCAGTAGTTGGCGGTATGACATTATCTTAAGATATTAATGGATCAGTAATTATTTAATGATGCATTTATAGATGACTTTCTTACCAGGTAACATAAAAAGATTTTAATATACATTTGTTTTACTCATACTGGAACATTTACAAATAATAGGCAATATAAATGTAGATGCATAGCAGCATCAAAGTAATAAATATATTCATTATTGAGGAAATAAACTGAATTAATAAGTGAAAAGGTTGAAAATAAATACTTTAATTATTAAACAATAGTTTACTCATATTAAAAATAACTTAAACAATAATTTTCAAACTCAAAAAATCAGTTCGGCATTAAAAAAAGATTTTTTTGGACACGTCCAATAATTTAATAGACCTAAAATCACAATATGCAATGTTAATATTTTCAGTTGTAAATTTTCCCAAGTATTCCATTGATTCAAAGGTAAACTGGAACTAAAAATACAATGATACTTAACAGTATGTTCTTCATTTCCTGAAAAACAATTAAACATCAACACCAGTTACTACCATTGGTAGTGAAAAAATAGCATTTTAGTTTAGTTTTTTCCCTTAAATATCTAAAATATAAAAAGATGCAATTTAGACCTGACACTTATATGATCACTCTAAACTTGGTTTTATAAAATATCTCATACTGTTCCTGTTTTAAATGTGTACAAATGTTGAAATTTAGAGACACTCACTAAATATGTGAATCTCAAAACTCAAGCCAAATTTATGCACATTGATTGAAGTGTGTGTAAAAAATAATTAAAAATAAGAATTTAAAAACAGCATGTGCTGGTAAGGCATTTTTATATGCTGTTCTCAAAACAAGCAAACCTGCATATACATCACAAGAATAGGCTGTTTTTAACCCGGAAAGCACAGCAAAAAGTAATAGCCTAAGGATTAAGTACACAATCGATCTTGGAATTGTAAAAACTTAATATAAATTTAATTTTGCTCAAAAATCAGATGATCACAAGCCCAAAATTTAGAATAGGAAGCATGGCAGCAGTGGAGATTAGAAAAATGCACTTGAGAAATCAATTTGACGTTACATACAATATTGTGTGTTCGTAAGTAATACATGTAGAACACATTGTGTTACATAAATAGCTTTGTCGATGGTATATCGCAGCGATAGGCCAATTCAGTAATGCAAATCATGATTATTATCATCCCTATTATTAACATAATGTTACAAAACAAGACACACCATTCTACATGATGTGGAAATGAACAACTAAACACATAATACTACTTGTAACATCCATGGCCGTTAAAAAATGCAATGAAGTTAAAAACAGAACTTACCAAGAAATTAGCTGGTTAAAGCGTTCCTCCGCTCCGATTCGGCTCACCGCATCCAACGTCTGATCGATCCCATGATTCCGCTCGCGCTAAATTCAAATATCCGTGCCTTAATTTGACCAGCATTTGACCCCGATTGAGGCACGTCGTGACAGCTTTGACCTTGGTTAAACCTACCGTGGGCGGGGTTAGTGTAAATAGCCTCTGCCAACAAGGCGGGCTATTTACACTTAATGCAAATAGCCACTCCGTTTATTTATATAGTGCCTTTCCATAGCTCATACAAAGAGTCAAAAATAACAAACTGGAATTACAAAACAAGACCTACGAGACAAATACGTAAAGTTGGGTCAAAAAAGTGGTCAGTTTAGCAATGAGAAGAGTGACATTCAGAGAACAAGTGAGATTTAAGTTATTTCCTGTTTTATACATGATGTGGTCTAGAATGCATCTGTTGCATCTACAACCTCAGACCTAAATGTTTTTACACTTACAGTAAGAAAATCATGTTTTAGGGAATTACTCAGTCTAAAGCTGCCTTTCAACTGCACACGACAAACGACAAGCGACAGACCAGAACTCATTCATTTCTAACGGAGAGTAGTCCGGGAGCTACGTGGAGTTCCGATCATCTCCGTATGCGAGTCATCAACTCCTGCGACTAGACCGTATGCGACCGGAAGTGATGTATTTCAGTATTGTCCAAGCAGGTCCGTGTGCGTGAGATGAGAAATAGGATTTTTGTTTGTTATTTTTTTTATCAGAAAAAGTCTGTATTAAATAAAACATTTCTATTCATAAATGAGTAATAAAAACATTATTTAAGACATTTTTAGCGGCCTATCAGTATTCTTTTATTCATTCATTCATTCAACCATGGTGAACACACAGAGAATAATGGCTCTTGCTCTTGCACTCCTATTTCGGACACTTTTTCGGACTTTTTCAGAGAACTCACTGCAGGAGACTCTTAGGTTTGGCACCAAGTTGTGAGGTGTGAACTTCTCACAGGGGTTCATGCTTTAAAATGCAGAATAGAAGTCTTTTGGCATCTAAGGTTATGACGTAACCGTTCTCTTCCCTTGTCCGTGTTTGATGTAGACCGGATCTGAGACATTCCTTGTTGTTCTTCAAGGAATTGCATTGGTCAACCTAAGATGAGAACAAATGCAGAGAGAACCACAGTTAATTTTAGAATTTTCATCAGCTTCATATTCAATCATGTGGAATTAACGTAAATGCACCATCTTGTTGTATTAATTCTGGAAGCCACATGATTTGTTGGTCAGATCTGAATTGCTGTTGTTTTAGCACATTGTGAGTGTGTAACCCTGAAAACTGCTTTTGCTGTTGAGTTTACACAGTCGGCTGTGTCCTGAGCATTACATCCCAGTGATATTGGACTCCGGGGGAGTCAAGAGCTCGGGGGGCGACTCTGTGGGAGTTAGAGCTGTAGTTTTGGCCTCCCACAGGAATCGGGGGGATATAAATAAGCCAGATAAATGTAGTATTCCTTTAAGGTGTATTTTGAACCAAAAACGGGTCACTGGACAATTAGCGTCGTCAGTGAAAAGTGGAGAGGAAGGGTTGGGGTCTTGGGATCTTCTCAGCCATAGTAATGCTAGAAGTGTTTGGAATATGTGTGTGTGTGCGTGTGTGTGTGTGTGTGTGTGTGTGTGTGTGGGGGGGAGATTGAAATGTAGATGAAGGCCTTGTGAATTGGTCTGTTTTACTTTGCTTGTTGAGGGAGGAGATGATTTCTTTGTTCTGCAGCGGCAAATCAGATATGGTGTGGTGGATGGAGGGGTTGAATTGGCTGTGATTGTAAATTCTAAGCATCTAAGGAAACAATATAAGGTTAAGGTGAACATCGAGGATGCGATCTATGTGGCTAGACTGGTAGCCTTGTGTAGTGTGTTAATGCATTTAGAGAGGATGTTAAGTGTGATGTGGAGTCTGAAATCGGGGGGATGCGGGGCATCTATGCTGTAGCAGAGGTGTTCGGTATAGGGAGTTATGAGTGCTTCTGCGGGGATGTAAATGCTGTCAGTAGTGATGTGTAGACATGAAAGTAAATAAGGGCTCAGGTACAGCGTCGGTGCTTGTTGTAGTTGTGCGATGGGTAAGTGTCGCTCAGCGGAGCGTCTCTGCTGTTGCAGAGGTGGTCAGGATTGGAGAGGGTCGTGAGTGCTCCCGTGGGAATGTTAGAGACTGTCAGTAGTGATTTGTAGGGATGGAAGTGAATAGGCTCGGCTGGAGCATCACTGCTGTTGCAATAGAGGTTACAATGGAGGTATTTGGAATGCAAGTGTATAAGAGCTCATTTAGAGCATTGCTGCTGCAGCAATTGAACTCGAGGCGACTCCTGAATAGGTCCGGCTGCAGTGAATGGAAGGATGGGATGAGGTTCAGCTTCGGAGGCCAGCTGCCTTGTTCTCTGGAATGGGAAAAAAAAGAGAATCAAAATGTGACAAGTATTTTTATGACAAGGTACATGTACAGTAGACATAGAGAATTGTTTTAGCAGATATTTTGTCTTACAGGGGTCTTAATAAGGGCATGAGCAACTGTGAATAGATGCGCCCTTTGTTGTTTCATGGTACGATGGCTTAGTTGTTGTGGGTGAAGGAGGTGGGCATTCATCTTCCCACAGGATGGCGGACGGATAGAGAGCTGAGGGTATATGGTGTGGCTCAGCTGGTGGTCTTGGGAGTACTTCTTGAAGGAAAGTACCTCTTGAAGGCTGAGCAGGTGAAGTAAATGAAGTATTGGTGGCAGGTGAAGTATTGGTGATACTGCATCTACTTAAATGCACAGTGTCTACCACCCAGTGAAGGATGAAACGTTACTCTGTATATCAGAGATGTCCTCCTCCTATGCATGGCGGTCCAGCGGGAAGTTTGTTTCTTTGCTGTTTCCACATCCAACTGTCTTGCCATTATAAACTGCATATGACACTTGTGAATGGACATGCGAGTCACTATGGCATGTTGCCGTCTATGCTCAATGTGCTGAATGCAATATTCTTTTCAGAAGTGGAATGGCGATCAGATGTGGCAGTTTTTTTTATATAAATATATAAGCTGCTAACATCAAACCCTAAACCTAAAAACGATGTCGCCACTTAATATGGACTGTGTGAATGTAATTTTTGTTTGGGCTTTATTTTAATCCACATTAAATAACATTACGTTTTGTGATCAAGACCACAAGCGTATCTGGCCCGATTTATTCACAAGTCGAGTCTTCCATTCATGATCTGCGAAGAGAGAGGGCGGGACCCTCTCGAGTTTCGGGAGCTCCTTGGAGACTGACACCCCTCCTTTCAGCTATTGGCTCAATTGAGTATCACTCAAAAGTTCGGCGGCCATTTTGTAAATGGAAAATGTTTATGTCAGAAGACACTTTTGCTGAATGCACTCCAGCAACTAGTTTGGATGATGGCGTTGCGTTTCGTAGATGTTTATCAGCGTATTGATATGTTGTGGACTAATGTTTTTTTGGATTGGATTGCCCGGATGCCTGTCGTCAAACTACTTCAAACTGCTAGGATGCTGTGGATCTTCAGGCAGGCGGAGGCCTGAGGGTGAGTTTATCATTCTAATCATGCAATTCTCCTCTTTCAAAGATGTATTAAATGTTTAGTCTTTGATAGAGTGCAGTTGTTTTTTGCGAGGCTTCCCCTTATGTTACCACGGGTGAACTGCTAGGAGAGTGGTGAGGGCTCGGCTTCATTGTAATGGTTTGCATCGCTGGCGTCTTGAGAGTTTAGGCGGCGTTTGAGGATGGTGGTCGAGTTTTTGGACAGTGATCTTGCTGGGTTGAAGACACGGCGGATGCACTTGTGAGGCAATTTGATGAGGAAGGTTTTGATGATGATGATGTTGTTGCTGTTGCTATTGTTGAAGTTATAGTTGGAGATGTTGTTGTGGTAGCAGTCGCTGGCTGAAATGGAGCGTTCTTCAAGATGAAGATGACCGGATTAGAAGGCTCTGGTAATTTATAGTGTGTAAGGATTCGTCTGATTGGTGCAATATGCGGAGCTGATGTGGTACCAGCTGTGTTCAATCATAAGCATGTGATCCTCTCGAAATTAGTTTATAAACCCCACTTAAAGACTTGGGACTTCACGATGTCGACCCCATATGATGCTCATAGTGAAGCTAGAATAACTGAACAAATAAAAGATGACGACTGTTGCGAAGCTAATTTAACAGAGCAAATAAGAGAGTTGCAAAGTAAACATGAACAGACCATGGCTGCAATTTCCACACTGAGTCTATGGTCTTATGTGTATGTTCCAAGAGAAAGGTATATATTACCATATTGTGGTGATGTGGAAAAAGATGGCAGAGCAGTTGATGACTTCATAGAGGAAGTTGAACGGGTACTGCGTGCTGCTTGGTCATCAGTCTGACCAAGATCAATATGATTTTGTGATGTCTTTGTTAAGGGGCACAGCCTTGGAAGAGGTCCGTCTTCGCAGTGTTACCTATGATGGGGTTGAAGATTTATTTGAATACCTTAGGGAGGCGTTTAGAGACAGACGTAGTATACCTCAGCTCCTGCACAGTTTTTACAGTCGTAAACAACTTGATGGGGAAAATATAACGGGTTACTCTCATGCGCTGTCCCAGGCTCTTAGCTCAGTTCTAAAATGCTCCCCTGGTGCTATTGCGAATGAAGGGGTGGCATTGAGAGATCAGTTTGTGGAAGGGGTCCGTGACCCATCCCTTCGAAGAGAGCTTTGCAAATATTTCAGAGACCACCCTAATTGTACAATAATAAATGTGCGAGATGAAGCCCAGCTTTGGTTTGTAGAAGAGCCCTCAGCAAGTTCAAAAATTAGTAAGTATCGCTGTTGTAGTAATATGACGCAGTGTTCAGTCCTCAAGGTGCAAGAAGCAAAACCTGTCACCTTAGAAGATGTTCTTGGCATCGTAGCCGAACAAGGCAAAGCGATTAGTGAACTTACTCTAGCTGTAAAAACCTAGCTGCTAGAAATTTGAGCACAAGAGCAGAGACCCCTAGACCCAAGTTACAGCCAAAATACACAGATGACGGACAGCCTATCTGTTTTAGGTGCCAAGCTGCTGGTCATGTGGCTAAGAATTGCCCTCAGAAACAAGGCTCTCGAGCAGCAAGGTCTTCTGACCCACAGGGAAACGAGAGCCCCCGGTTGTTGTGAGTCAGGCAATTCGGGGGGGCTTGACAGACTCTGAAAGTGTATATCCCACCTGTGACCAGTTGTGGAAACGTGCTGTTGGTACATGTCCTAGGGTGGAGCTTGCGATTTGTGGTGTCACCACTAAGGGCCTATTGGACACAGGTAGTCAAGTGAGCACCATTACTGAAAAGTTTTTTCAGGACCACCTATGTGGTAAAGCCAATGGCATTCTTTCCACAACTGGTTGGCTAAAACTCACAGCAGCTAATGGGCTTGATATACCATATCTGGGTTACTTGGAGATGGAAGTGGAGACTATGGGTATCAAAATGCCTAATTGTGGGTTTTTAGTGGTCAAAGACATTTCTCGGCCTGAAAACACAGTACCTTGCATCATAGGAATGAACATAATTAGCTAATGTAAACAGCTGTTCCAGGCAAAATTTGATACCACTTTAAATGGAAATTTGGATTCCAAGAGGCACAGACATGTACTGTGAACAGAAAGTCCATTGTGCGTGTAGCTGGAAAATGGGTGGAGCACATACCAGCGGAATCAGTTATGACCATTTCAGCAAAAGACTCCAACATAGGTGTCAGGCAGGGGAGCCCCATGCTATTAGAGCAACTCAGTACTCCATTTCCGAGAGGTTTGGTAGTCATCCCCACACTCGTTGATTCACAATGCCCCTGCATACCTGTAAAGATTCTGATTTTTTCTCAGGAGGATGTCTGATTGTCACCCAGGACACGGCTGGGCATTCTGTCAGAAGTGGAGTGCAAAGACCCCTCACAGCAGTATGAAGTCAAGTTTCAAAGGATTTCAGCTGATCTTGAACAGGTGACGCTGAATCGGAGAGATTTGCAATGCAGGGATCGTGTGTCAGAAATCTTGGCTAAGATAGATGTAGGTGGAAGCAATGATGAACAGACTCAACTTAGGTCATTGTTGACAAAATATCTTGATATCTTTGCTCTAGAGCAGTGGTTCTCAAACTGTGGTACGCGTACCACTTGTGGTACGCAGGCTTTCCTCTAGTGGTACGCGGCAAGAGTCGCTGAATAATAAAATATTAAAATTAACACTTTTTTTTAACCCTTTGACGCGTCCGATAACACGCACATCAGATAGCATTGGCTGGTTCCTAAAGCGTATGATTACACCGTTGTGTATGTTTACTTTAGTGCATCGCGTCATCAGATGTTAAAAAATCTGTTTGGCGCTGAGGATGAGGACGAGGCGCGCGGCGCTTGCAGTGTGTGCGGTGCGGAGCAGACACACGCGCGCCAGAGAAGCCCTTCTGAGACTAGTCCTGCAAAATTCAGGAAGTTCCCCATGCTGCATCATTGGTAAAATAATTATTACGAACGTGTTTAAATGAGTGCTCGTAGATTGTGTAAAATAATGTGTGCATTCGATATATAATGTTATTTGTTTGTAAAGCAGCGTGGCTTTCGGTTTAGTTTGTTACCTCAGATTTAAGCAAATTAATTTGGATGTGATTCAAATCGTGCGAGACACAGAACAGACTCAAGTAACTATTCCATACTTGAAGCTTAGAGGTAGAATATAATTTAAGTTACTCTCTGTGTATACAGACGGATGGACTGCGAACTGTACCCGAGTCTGCTTGAATACAGTCGGTGTGCGGTTAACGCGAATCTCATGTGATCTCATTCGCACCAAATCACGGAAATACTGCACGTATGAATTGGTCAAGCACTGTATATATGCATTTAATCACTCGCTTTTCTGACACACACAGGCCTACTGTAAATGACGAGCAGTAAGCAGATCTAATTTCTAATTTAAATATGTAATTCCAAATCATATCAAAATACAAGTTAATGTTTAGATATCAAAGATATACAAATATGTCATCTGTACATACAATATATATCTCAAAATGTATTTAAAAAGTGTATATATATTTATGTAACAGCCATTATTCATCTGGTCCAAGCAACATTTCTAGGTTTAGATGAATAGGCTCCTGCAGCAGTTTTCTTTTTTTACTTTAAGAACAGTGCCTTTTTAAACTAACTTCTAAAAGCACATTTTAATTTAAACTGTAATTTTTTTTTTCTGCAAGCACAGTTAATGTTTAAACTATTTATAATGTTTAAAGTTGCTGACAAAAATACATATTTTTAATATGTAAATATGTATTTTTAAACAATCTGCCTCGTTTTTGAACTGTACAGTGCTGTAGCTGCTTAATTATGCCTACTATGCTACTGTATTTCATTACCGGTCATATGGTGGTACTTGGAGAGACAATTTTTTTCCGAGGTGGTACCTAGTGAAAAAAGTTTGAGAACCACTGCTCTAGAGGATGAGGACCTAGGCTACACAGACAAGATCACTTAACACGAAATTCAATTAACTGATGACAAGCCAGTCACGCAACCTTACTGTCGAATTCCTCCTAATCAGTATAAAGAAGTAAAAGATCACATCTCATGACTGGTGCAGAAGGGGGTCATACGAGAAAGTAGCAGTGCCTATGCTTCACCAACTGTGCTGGTGCGAAAAGCAGATGTTAACATCAGATTATGTGTCGATTACCACAAGCTAAACCAGAAAACAAAGAAAGATGCTTTTCCCTTACCCGTATTGACAAAAGTTTCGATGGTATACAGGGAGCACGATACTTTACCACAATCGATTTAGCAAGCGGTTATCATCAGGTTGCTGTTGCAGAAGCAAATCGGCACAAGACTGCATTCTCAACCCCCTTCGGCCTTTATGAATTTCTGCGGATGCCATTTGGTGTCTGTAATGGACCTGCAACATTTCAAAGATTAATGCAGGCTACCATGAATGATTTTGTTTTTCAAATTTAGTTGGTGTACCTGGATGATATCCTGGTGTATTCAGCAACATTCCAGGAGCATTTGGAAAGGCTGGAAATTGTTCTGAGGAGGCTACAGGACACTGGACTTAAGGTCAAGTTAGATAAATGTCACTTCATTCAGTCAGAAGTTGAGTTTTTAGGACATCGAATTTCAGCCGATGGTATTGGCACAGACCCACAGAAAGTGGCAGTTATAAAACAGTGGCCAGTCCCATCAACACTGAAGGAATTGAGATCACTCCTTGGCCTCTGTAGTTACTACAGACGGTTCATTCAGGGGTTCTCCAAGGTTGCTGGTCCACTTCATGACGCAGTAAATTCAGCTCTGTCCGCTGGAAACCTTTAGCAGGACCTCTGTCTTGTTGGGTAGTCTGTGGACCGAAGAATGCCAAATTGCCTTTGACACTTTAAATACTAAAATGACCAGTGCACCTATATTGGGAGTGGCCGACTATTCAAGACCCTTTATTGTGGAGACAGATGCGAGCAATCAGGGGCTGGGTGCTGTTTTATATCAGGAATGTAAAACGTGTCATTGCTTTTGCGAGCAGATGGCTGAGGGAAGCTGAAAGAAATTACAGTAACTACAGCAGCATGAAACTCGAACTGCTCGCTCTCAAGTGGGCAATCGTTGAGAAATTTCAAGGGTATTTGTTGGGGTCCAAATTTACTGTGATAACTGACAAAAATCCTTTGTGCCACTTGAAGACAGCAAAATTTGGGGGATCTCAGTTATCCATCTTTGATTTTGAGGTGCAGTACCGTCCAGGGTACCGAAACACAGTTGCTGACTCTTTATCTTAAATGTTAATTGCATTTCCACATCAAGACTTGGTGATTTGTGAGTTCAGAAAGTTATGGGACCAAAAGAGACGACCCGTTGGAAAAAAGCTAAAAACTCTGCCAAAACTAGTTCAGTCTATACTGAAGCACTGGAAAAATATCAGGGAACGCCAAGGTCTTCTCTACCGTGTTGTTGAGGATGTCCGACATGGAGAATGTTATCAGCTTCTGTTACCCCTCTGTTTGAAGATGCCAGTTTTAGAGTATGTGCACAATTCCATGGGACACCAGGGTATCGAGCGTACCCTTCACTTGTTGAGGGACAGGTGTTTTTGGATAGGGATGCACAATGATGGACAGATGGATAAAAGATTGTCAGCGCTGTGTGTTAGCTAAGCTGCCCCAGCCTAGGGTCCATCCTCCCATGAAATTCTTTTTGGCTTCTAGGCCCCTTGAGGTAATTGCTGGAGATTTTTCGGTGTTGGAGCCTGCGTCTGATGGCCGTGAGCAGGGGCGCCGCTAAGGGGGGGAAAGTTAGGACGATTCTAAGGGCCCATAAACTCTAGGGGCCCCCAGAGATCTGCTTTATAATTAATATCAATACTATAATGTAATATAAATTATTAATGTATCTCTAAATTACAAGTAAAACAATTTATTAGAAAAAAACGGCTTATATCGGCCTCTCGTGTCTGTCACTGTCAAATTGCACCCCCCTCCTTTCACTGTATGGTTCAGTCCGTCAGTAGCGGGAAGAGAGTTGATGCTTTGAGAGCGATCGTCAGTCAGGTAAACTGTCAAAGCAGCGATGGTTAACACAGATTAAATCCGGTCATCAAAAACGAAAAGAGAGGCTACAAAAAGCAGAGAGAGAGAAAAAGGGACGGCAGTTGCTATCACAGTTTTTTGAAAAGAAAGGTAACGTTATGTCTATTCACAGAGCTTTCTTTTTGCGGTAATGATAGCGCCGCTAGTTTAATTTATTTTGCTAATGATGAGCTCTTTATATATACGCCCTCACCCGCTCTTCCCTACGAAGTTCCCCAAACTCATCTCCCAGTTGAAGAAGCAGGTAACTGAGATCCTGCCTTTAAAATAGCATGTGCATTGCAGTCTGCGTTTAAGTATTAATTTCACTATGATATTAACTTAATTGTTGACGTGGCCACTATTAAATGACTGCTATTTTTCCACAATGTTGATTATGTAGAATTATATTAGTTATAACAGCAAAGCAAACATAAAACTGAAAGACAAAACTTTAAATATATCAAGTTAGGTTTCCTTGAAAGATAATGATCTATTTAATTTATTTTTGCCCAGTGGACCATTTCTAGTAATATAACTGATTAGTCAAACTCATACCATATCAGCAGAATAGTGTAAAACAATATCTCAATGTCCATACAGACAAGTTTTGAATTAATTATGTATCTTTTAAATATGTCATAGCCAGGATGCTCCTCAAGCCAGTCTTTTGAGCCTAGATTGTTAAAGTAGAGCCCATAGTGAATGGCGTAATTTAAATGTAATAAATCTGCAGAATTCTGTCTGTATTACGTTACTGCATGTACTCAGTTACACAAGCACGTGTGTAAACACACACACATACAGATATACACACATACAGATATTAGCCCCCCTTTATTTTTTTTTATATTTTTTAAATATTTTTAAATAATATTTTTTCTTCTGGACAAAGTCTTATTTGTTGTATTTTGGCTTGAATAAAAGCAGTTTTTAATTTTTTAAAAAACATTTTAAGGTCAAAATTATTAGCCCCTTTAAGCTATTTTTTTTCTCGATAGTCTACAGAACAAACCACTGTTATACAATAACTTGCCTAATTACCCTAACCTGCCTAGTTAACCTAATTAACCTAGTTAAGCCTTTAAATGTCACTTTAAGCTGTATAGAAGTGTCTTGAAAAATATCTAGTCAAATATTATTTACTGTCATCAGAATCAGAATCAGTTTTATTGCCAACTGTGCTTCACACACACAAGGAATTTGCTTTGGCTACAGAAGCTACCAGTGTACATAAAGTGACAAGTGACAACACAGAATAAATATTTTTAAAAAAGAAGATAATCATGGCAAAGATAAAAGAAATCAGTTATTAGAGATGAGTTATAAAAACTATTATGTTTAGAAATGTGTTAAATTGGTGAAAAAATAAACAGGGCTAATAATTCTGACTTCAACTGTGTGTATATATGCACATAAAAATGTAAAATTTTCAGTGAATATTTAATTACTGTTTCTTTTTTTGTACTACGTTTACATTTGAACAATAATTCATCTGCCAGCTACAGTCATGTAGTTTCTCTTACTAAATACTGATAATTGGTTGACAAAATCAATAATAAACTGCATAGGTCAGTATAACTACATCGCGGACAAAGAGTTTGGATAGCTAGCTTGGTAGTAGGGGGCCCATCCTCATATTTTTTCATGGGGCCCAAAATTGCTAGCGGCGCCCCTGGCCGTGAGAATGTATTGGTAATCACTGATATATTTGCTAAGTTCACACAGGCTTTCCCTACCCGAGATCAAAAAGCAGACACTACTGCAAAGGTGTTGCTCAGAGAATGGTTTATGAAGTATGGGGTTCCGATGCGTTTGCACTCAGATCAGGGCCGCAATTTTGAGAGTGAGGTGGTGGCTGAACTTTATGGGGAGCTTTATGGGGTGAAAAAAGCTGCACCACTCCATACCATCCCACTGGATGTGAATGTTTCAACAGAATGCTACATGACCTATTGAGGACGCTGCCACCTGAAAAAAACGACGCTGGCCAGAATACCTACCAGAGTTGGTTTATGTGTATAATGCCACCCCTTACACAACTACTGGGTATTCACCATATTATCTCTTGTTTGGGGTTGAGCCTTACCTCCCAGTTGATGCTTTACTGGGACTAGAGCAAGTGTTTGACCAGAAACATGATTGGTTGCTTGCCCACCAAAGGCGTCTAAATGATGCCCATGTCAGGGCAAGAGAATATTCTGAACAGAAGGCCACTGAACGCATTGTCTTACAAAAGGATAAAATCTATTGCCCAAAAATTGAGGTGGGAGCACAGGTTTATCTGAGAAACAGGCCAATAGGCCGCAACAAAATTCAGGATGCCTGGGGCCCGATTGTACATTGTGTAGTAGGGATATTCAATAACACCTACACGGTGGAACCAGTGGAGGGAGGGCCGGTGAAGCGAGTCAACAGGGTTGGCATCAGGCCATGTGTAAATCCTCCTACTGCTGCCCCCAGGAAGAGGCTAAAGAAACGTGATGAGAAGTCATATTCCCTAAGTGAAGTGGAGTCTGAGGATTCAGATGAATGTGTCATTTTGCGGGAAGAGAGATCTCCTGAACCTGTATGTGGTGCTCTTAGACCCCCTTCTGTGTGGACCAACAGAGCATGGGTAAAGTGCCTGATGTGTTACTCAGTCAAAAGTCAGTCGATTCTTGCAGTGTCCCTGGTCCATCAGGGCCTGTTGAGCCTCTGGAGACTGAAGAAACTTGTAGGCTGATCCGGCCAGTTGCTGCACCGCGCAGATGTAGTAAAAGACCGATTGCAGGACAACATTCAAATGTGTACCATGAGCCAAGGTCTGTTCTGGACTCTACTGCGTCTATAAGTTCAGCAGCAGTTTCGAAGATATTAGCTGATCTGAGTTCTGTTATGTTTAGGGAAGCGGTAAAAGAGGTTAAAAATACTCTGGTTGAAATGAGTAATCGAGGTCACTTACCATGATGCAGGGGAGAAGGTAACCAGTTGATGATTGATAGGGAGTAAAACATTTATAAGAATGATAAAACAGGGTGTAGGAAAATAAAGACAAGACCCTTTAAGAAACCACAGGTGACGTCATGGCGCGTATATGAACGCGAGCGTGCGCGCTCCCGCTAAAGCATTAGGGAAGAAAATGTGCGTTGCTGTATGTAAACTTTTAGGATCTAGTTGATGACTCTCCACTGAGTCCCAGAATATAATTTGTATGATGTTATTCCAATTTACGCTTCACATCTTGCTGCCTAGCAGACAAAGAGATTCTTCAGAGCATGGGATGGCATTCATCTACACTGCTGCTATCATGTCCCTGATAATCAAAGTGGTTTTGTCTAATTCTCAAGCCCCACCGGAAAACGCAGTCCGGTCTAACATTTTTTAGTATTTCCGACTCATTCTATAAATGTGTTTATTTGGGGTGCATCTCGCTTTTCCTCAACATTTCTAAAAGGCAAAGAAGAATTGACTTACCACAGCAGCTGAAGAAAGAAAAGAAGATCCAAACCGCTTGCCTAATTTAAATCCATATTGTGCTGAAAAGACGTAACTCGCCTGGGCTGGGAAATCACGGAGGTCGGTCACCACTTTGTAACGTCCAGCCAGTTAGTCCAACGGCGGTGTCTACTGGTGGATGAAGATTCACTGCCTGTTCAGTCTTTCCAGTGCACAATTTTGATTTACTTAAAACTTAACTCATATCTGACTCCAATTATAGTATGAGGTGGTTTAGAATATTAATGTTTTATCCTCGTTTTATCTGACTCCAATTATAAAACATTGATAAGCTTATTTTGTTTCCTTTTAATATTACTTTAGATTATGATTGAATATACTCTTTCATTCGTGATTGTTTATTATTCTTGTTCATTCAGATTCCAATAACATTCTGAGTCTTGTACCGGCCAAGTATACAATCTCAGTCTTGGTCACTAAACAGAGGCGATTAACCACTATTCTAAAAAGGCAGAACCCTACTTACTCAGATTAGAATATTTTTTGTGTGGTCCCCATAGATCTGCTATCTACTAGGTCAAAGTTTAGAGATGAAGAACTATCCCCTTAGATAGCCTTATACAGTCTAAGTATACTTAAATAATGCCAATGTGTTAGTCTGAGCTCTAAGAACATCGTATAGCGTGCCACGCTGCTCTGTCTATCGTGTTTTAGTCCACTACTTTCCTGTACAGGGGCTTGTGGTGTTATGAACTTAACATAATCTACTAGAGATAATAACACGAAATCAGTTTGAAAATTTCAAAACATAACAATTTATTAGTCAGCTAAATGTGTATTATGCCAATTCATTCAGTCAATCCATAAACGATTAATACAAAACATCAAATTCTCAAAGATAAATCCAAGATCAAAAGATGCATACCTGATTTCAAAATATACATAGTATGGAGCATGAGAGCTCCACACTTTGGGCTACTCTGGTTACAGAATCACCCCGAACAGCTTGAAACTGTCCCTTAAGTAGTCAAACCAAGAAGTAGAAGGGCTGTGTGTTGAATAACAAAAGGCATTTACAATTAGTAGCATGTTAGATCTGAACAGATTCTGCCTATAGGGCATTTAAATAGAAGCCCCTTGGTACAGGCACACCCTTGGTGCAGTTGAGCAATGGTGCAAAAGATACCTGAAGTTATATATTGTGGTGTTTTTCATTTTAAATGAAACTTTTACATGTTTCCATGCAAAAAAAGGCTTTAATAATCAACCTAAAGTGTTAATCATTGTGAGATTGTATGAAGGGTTAACTGCAATAATGATGTGCATCGGTATAAGAGAAGTGTTGCAGAAATGCTGAGAACAGCACATATTGTCATAAGGGTATGGGTTCATGACACGTGGAGAGAATTCTGAGAAATGTTACCATGCATAAGAAGGCTTTAATAATCAACCTAAAGTGTTAATTACTGTGAAACTGTCTGAAAGGGTTAACTTGCATATTATGTACTCCGCAGCCTCTAGCACTTCTCTATTCTGAGAACAGCACATCCTGTCATAAGGGTATAGGTACATACACAAAAGTGCAGAGAATTCTGAGAAATGACCAGATGTATGAGCTGTGTGTACGTGCTAAAATGCACAGAAATCAAGAAAGAGGAAGGAGTCAGATATAGTAAACAACGGTGGTATAAAAGGAAGTGTCTCTGGAAGAAGAGTCAGAGTTGAACCTCTCCTGCGCAGCATATGTTACTCTTGGTTTCTGTCTGTTTGAGCTAAATAAAACTTTGAAACTTTGACTCCGAACCAATTTTGAACATGCACTGGACCCTTTGAAAGTCCAACAATATCTATTATTTTGATTATGTCTATTTCTGAGGGAATGAGACCATTGTACCAGTCGCACTGAGACATTTCAAATTAGATTAAACATGATAGATAAAGTCACTTGCAGTGATATTGAACATTCATACTTTGAAATGACCATTTTGTGTGAGTTTAGTGAAGAGAGGGTGAATGAACAGAGGGGGTTTTCGGGAAATACTTCCAATGTAAATGAAGGAAAGGAGGGGAGTGAACATTCCCGCACTCCCACCTGGTGAGGTGTAGAGCCAATTTGTCTCTGTGTTTCCAGCTCATGTTTGAATTGTCAAAGACATCAAAGTATTTGCGAACTCAAGTCTTACAGGAGTATCAACAACATAGAAGAAAATGGATTCCTGATGCAGAGTTCCAGTCTTGAGAGTGAAAGTTTGTGTTTTCATGAGTAATTCCATTTCCAATAAGTGCATCATCTATTGACTTGATTTTAATGGGTGGTGTGCAGGTTTGAGTGGAGATGTTATGATTCACAATGATGTCTTTGCTAAGGATATTTAGTGCAGCTCCTGAATCGATCATTGCTGTTAAATCAAGACAAACAGCTTCAATCTGCAGGGTGACTGGTAGCGTGGATGATTAATTGCTGAGTACTGAGAAATGTTCCATATTTACCTTGGCTTGATTGCAGGATTTATGTGGAAATCCGAAACTTCAATGTCTCGTTTCACCAGAGTAAAAACAAAGTTTGAGGCGGCGGCAGTGTTCTCTCTGCTCTTCAGGTAAATGTGAGGTATTTCATTACATCAGCTTTTCTGGACTGATTAGTTCAATTGTATGTATAGATCGGGTTATCGCATGAACATTCGTATTTTTTCTACATCGGCATGCTTGTCTCACGAGATTATCAAGTTTAATAGTCAATTTAATAAATTCAGGTAAAGATAACTCATCACCTTTACAAGCCAGCTCTGTTTGAAGTTCTTCATTCAGACTGCGATGAAACATTGCTTTTAAAGCCACATCATTCCATCCACTTTGAGCAGCTATTGTTCTAAACTCTATAGCATAATCAGCAGTTGATCTGTTCCATTGTTTGAGGTTAATCAACTGGGTAGATACTCCTTTTCCTCCATCTGCACCCGACGTGGTCGCACTGAGGCGCTGTTTTTCCATATGTCAGTGTTAATGAATAGATTACACCAAAAAAAACACAAGTAATCTTCACAAATTATACATTAGTCTAAAACTACAACCCTCAAGCACCCGTTGCAGCTAGTTGCTTTTCAATGGGAAGGTCATAAAGGATGTATTTGCTTAATTTGTGTAAGTTTTACAGAAAACGCTTCTTTGATATGGAGTGAATATCATCGTAATAACAATACACACACGCATTCATTAATGTACATCAGGGTGTATTTTGAAAGGTATGAGTCCACACAAGACATACCATCGAACACATTTACTCCACTGAGACAATAGTATAGATTATGGATGGTTATTCATTTGTTTTTGTCACCGTTTCTACCTGGAAACCTGTTGTTTACCATGGTACTTACACGCGAAAATGGCATCTTTGTAGTAAAAAGCAAGGTGATGTCATAGCTTACAGTGTTACACATAAAACGAGACCACAAACTGAATAAAAAATGAAAGTTATAGTTACTAAAGTCTAAATAAAGCAGTCGAGTGTTTAGACATTCTGCATATGCTTTCTCTCAGTCATTGCTGACGATCAGTCAGTCACATTTCCTACTTCCAGTAGATTGACTGACAGAGAATTTAGCCAATAGCTGCATGATATTTTCTGTATCGGACTCTTTTTGCTGTTACTGGATGAAGACTAACTTCTGGTGTTTACTAACGGTGAGTATTATACAGTCATTTTGTCTATTATATGACAGTTGTTTACGTTTCAGTTCTTCTATGTGTTTAGCCTGCGTGTGCCTATAAGTGTGAATGTATCTCTGGTAGCGATAATCTTTCAATAATGTTTGGCAGTATCATATGTTTGCCATTTATCTAAATGGCCACTGGTAGCTAAGCTATCTGTAACAATACCGTATGCATATGAAGCAGGTGTCATGTTTGCTATTCAAGGGAAGAAATACAGTTGTTTACAAAATAATCCTAATTCTGTTTTTTTTTTTTTTTGTCATGTAGCGGAATCTCTGTGGAGGAGTGGATTTCAAGCAGTAAACTCGCACGAAAAGATGTTCAAGCACTTTCTGTCAGTGAGAAAGCAAAATAACAACTCTTGTAACTCTTGTTGCATATACACTGGGCTTATTTCACACAATGTACATCTTGTGCTCAAATAAAACATTCATACTATATGTTTCTGTCTAATATTTTACAATTTAAGAACTAGTAGTATTTGAAAAAGACTAAAATAGTTATTAGAAACGTTCACCAGACTGCTTCCCCACAAACAAGAAGCGGGAGAAAAATCATAAGATATTGTCTCAGAAAAATAATTACAGAAATTTAATTTTGGATGATATTGGCATCAAATTCAAAACTTATGAAGATGGAGATGTGTGGCTTTTGACTTATTTATTTTCTATGTTGGTCCAGGATTAATTTCACATAATTGTTTATTAAAAGATAAAATGTTTTGTGTGGTGCAGTTTTTTTTACATTACTTAAGCATCTATAACTTTTTTCATTTTGAGCATTTTAAACTATAGATGATGGATAATAAAGCCCATAGTGTCTTCTTTCCGAAGATACAAGAACTGTGAATGTAGACCTAATTATTCAGCAACTGCTAATGTTTTAGTTTGGGAATATCAGTTTTGAGAAAATGCCTCTGACGGTGAGGGAAAGAAGGACACCGATATAGTCTCATAAAACTTCTTATTTTGCATGTTATCTTCATCAAATTTAAAATATAAACTCATGAGACACTTGGCGTTCAAGTCATATTTTTTCTAGGACATTACAATAATGTTTTCCTGTGCTTGCATATGGAAAAACAAATATTGAACACAATATAATTTTTTTCTCATAACGTCATAATGTATAACTTTTTATATTTTTGAGCATGTAACTCCCCCTTTTACCACAGTAAAGATCAAAGTGTCTTCTTTCCAATGATACCCAATTTGTGTATGTAGCTTACTGGAGTCAGGAACTGTTAATATGTAAAGTTAGGTAGGTGTAAATCCCCAAAATTGAGTGCTGGCACCCTTTATGGTGCGTTCACACCAGACGCGGAAGACACGTCAAGCACGAGTGATTGACAAATTCAGTCAAGGCAAAGGCGCGAATAGGCATCCTGCGGCACGATACGTGCGAATGGCGTGGCGCGAATTGAACGTTTTGCGCGTTTGACACGCTTAACGCGCAATTCGCTCCAGATTGAAAATCTGAACTTCAGCAGACATTCGCGCTGCATTAACCAATCAGGAGCTTGCTCTTGTGGGGGTGTGAATATGACGTAGCGCCTGTTGTTGGTGTCTCCTCCTGCAGACACCGACAACAGTACATCATACTGGGCTCAGCTCAGTCAGAAGCATCCAATCAACTGCATCATCCAGAGTTTATGAGCTCACAGAGCTGGGTGCACCTCTGAAATAATCTAGTGGACTCAGATACAGCTCCAAACGAATCAACGCTGTTTTTCAGTCTTCATAAAGCACATAAACACAGTTATTGTGAGGGAGCCGTAGGTGAAGACATGGAAACGGTGTGAATCCAAATGCTGGAGGTTTAATAAGCAAACAGCAATCAACAGGCAGGGTCGTAGTCACAAACAGGCAAATGTCAGTACAAACGATAAGGCAGTCCAAAACAAGCAAACAAAGCAGAGTCCAAAATCCAAAGAAGCAGTGGTCAAAAGGCAGGCAAGGATCATAACAACAAGGCAAAACACAATGGTAAAGGATACGCTCGGTAAGGCAGTGGAACTGGCAATACTTCACCCAGAAGCATGGCCTGAGCTCTTCCTGAAATACTCAGCAAACAGGAAGTGAGTGCAGAGGGAGCGGAGCTGAGAGAGTAGTCAGGCGAGGGCTCCCTCTGCTGGCATGGCGTTACAGAACCCCCCCCCCGACGAGTGGCTTCCAGACACTTCTAATACAGTTCAGGCGGGAGGTGGAAAAGGGGGAGGGAGGGAGGGAGGGAGGGCCAGGACCATGGAGCTGCGGAAGGCCTGGAGTGTGGAGCTGCGGAGGGCCTGGACCGTGGAGTTGCGGAGGGCCTGGAGCGTTGAGTTGCGGAGGGCCTGGAGCGTGGAGCTGCGGAAAGCCTGGAGCGTGGAGCTGCGGAGGGCCTGGAGCGTGGAGCTGCGGAAAGCCTGGAGCGTGGAATTGCGGAGGGCCTAGAGCGTGGAGCTGCGAAGGGCCTGGAGCGTGGTACACGGGTATGTCTGGAGGCTTTGGTTCAGGAGATAATGGTAGTTCATGTAACCCCCGTGGGTCAGGAGGCTTAGGTACAGGAGGCACTGGCAGTTCGTTCAACTCCAGTGGGTCAGGAGGCTTAAGTACAGGAGGCACTGGCAGTTCTTTCAACTCCAGTGGGTCAGGAGGTTTGGGTTCAGGATACACTGGCAGTTTGTTCAACTCCAGTGGTTCAGGAAGCTTAGGTTCAAGGAGCACTGGCAGTTCATTCAACTCCAGTGGATCAGGGAGTACTGAGGGTTCACTTGGCTCTGGCAAGCATTCGTGGGACTCAGGAGGCGTCTCTGGCCGTTCGTGGGACTCAGGCGGCGGCTCTGGCCGTTCGTGGGACTCAGGCGGCGTCTCTGGCCGTTCGTGGGACTCAGGCGGCGGCTCTGGCCGTTCGTGGGACTCAGGCGGCGGCTCTGGCCGTTCGTGGGACTCAGGCGGCGGCTCTGGCCATTCGTGGGACTCAGGCGGCGGCTCTGGCCGTTCGTGGGACTCATGCGGCGGCTCTGGCCATTCGTGGGACTCTGGCGGCGACTCTGGCAGCACTGGCGGCGACTCTGGCGGCGACTCTGGCGGCGGCTCTGGCGGCGAC